>OU426863.1:5585055-5637555 GCA_911387685.1 Dolichovespula media | reverse complement strand
TAGAAGGCAGTCAGTGGAACAAAGAGAAACCACCGCCGGTCACATCGGGATCTTGGGTAACTCGACTGGATTTCGTAATAAACACATACACACAAACACAAACATACATTATGGCGAATACGGTTCCATGGTTATGCGAAGTGTATCGTCGCTTATATGTGTATATATGTATATACATATATAGGGTGCCCTTTTGATATGATAGTATTGATTCCATTGAATAAGAGATATAGAGTTAAATCTTGGTCGATATACGAAATCATTCTTTTTTTCTTTCTTTCTTGTTTTTGTTTTGAAGACAAAGTTTGATAGAGTAAAAATTGTATAGTATATTATTTATTTATTTATTTCTATTTATATCCAATTATATAATGACCAGTTTCCAATAGTAATTAAAGGACACCCTATGTGTTAAGAGATCGGAGTCGTCGAGAGATTAGGGGCATTGCGTGGGCGACGTAAACGGGTTATATTCAGGATCGAATTGTTACTACGTGGTGAAAATCGTTCCTTTCGCGTGTTGCCTAGAACGAGAACTACCGCTGTGCTTTATGTTCTCATTCTATTTCTCTCGATAATTCAATTCAAATGATTTTCTTATTTTCTTTCTCTCTCACTCTCTCTCTCTCTAAATCTCTTTCGCATTTGCAGGTGCAAGTATTGAAGATACCAATGAGAGTTGAAGAAGTTGGTGCGCACTTATATTTTCTCATTCTGCCTACCCTTACGTTATTATTTTTTTCTTTTTCTTTTCCTTTTCCTCTTTCTTTCTTTTCTATTGGAAGAGAAGAGAGATTCTCGCGTCCCGTTATTTTTCGATGACGCTTGCAAACTCGTGTTCGGGGAAAAGAAAGGAAAGGAAGAGAGACGACGTTCTTAACATTGATTTTATGAGAGATTCGATCTCTACCTCAGTCGAGGTAGTAATAATAAGTTAAGTAAGGTGAAGAGTCGTCGTCGTCGTCGTCGTAGTCGTCGTTGTTGTTGTCGAGTAACACAGAGACCAAGGTGATCCAGTACGAAAGCGAGAGGAGGAGGCCTTTCCGAGGGACTCCAAGAAGAAAGGAAAGATTGACGGAAGGAAGACAACAGAGTCTGAAGATGAAGAACAAGAAGGAGAAGGAGAAGAAGAAGAAGAAGAAGAAGAAAAAGAAATACTCATGAAACCTTCGAAGACAATGTACGAGTAATAAAAGTTAAAAGGGATGACAGGAACCTACATTATCGACGATGATCAAATACACAAGAGCAATAATATATCTCTTTTATTCTCAGTGAATTGAAATAACGAACGGTCGGGAATAAAGTCACGATGACCAGTTCTAATAATAAAAACATCTCAAACGAACAAAGTCATGGCGATCGCTCGAACCCGAATGAAATTTTATGTATGTCGCACAATGATTCCCTGATTCCCTGTCAACGATGGTTAAGAAGTCATTTCTTCTTCTTCTTTTTCTTCTTCTTCTGCTTTTTCTTTTTTTTTCTTCTTCTTCTGCTTTTTCTTTTTTTTTCTTCTTCTTCGAAATAATGAATACTTCTCTTCTATCATAGCTCTCAGTAAAATCAAAAGGTTCGGTCAATAATCTTATAAACAATGGCCGCATTATAATCTTATCTAACAATAAAAACTTGTCATAATCGTGTATAATAATAATGATGATGATGATGATAATGATAATGATAATGATAATGATAATAATAATAATAATAATAAAAATAATAATAATAAATACTACAACGTAGAGTAATTGGATTTAAAGATTATTATCGTGACTACTGAAATCTCAGTGAATCCCTTTGGTGAGAGGGAGAGAATTTGTGTGGTGCCTTTCTGTGATCTGTCACGCTCTGTTCACTGTCGCGGCGCACGTAGTACACTTATATACGAACGCGCGCGCGCGCGCGATGCACGCACACGTACTTCTCTCTTTCTCTTTCTATGTTATTCATGGGTTACACGTGAGTGCAACAAAGAAACAGACAGTGAATATGACAAAGGAAGAAGGGAAGCGAAAGAAAGAAAGAAAGAAAGAGAAGGAGAAGAAGAGAGGAGAGAGACAAGCTAAAGAGGGATCATGGTGGTCGATGACGCCGGCTACGTCAGAAGATGTCGGCATCGTTGTGTTGTTGGTTGGAAGGCTCGTGGGAGCGCCGTTTTAACCGCCTATTTCTCCCGCCACGTTATAACACCACATGAAGCCGTCTCGCCGTCTCGCGGACAGCATATAACATACAATACATATACATAAACATATATATATACGTACGCACGTATAAATGTAAAGTAGTAACAAAAATGTATTAACATTACCCGTACTTCCGTAATAATACTATGTACGAAATAGGAACGACGATTAACAATGTTATTTTTTCTTCGTTTTTTTTTTTTTTTTCCATTGATCACAAATACATTTAATGTAATTTAAAAGTAACGTTAACGTCATCGTTTGTACGGGGGTGGTTAACAAAAAATGTATAACAAATACATGTATCAAAAAATGTATCGATGTATCCTATGAAATAGAAACCGATGATTAACAATTATTTTCTTTTTCTTTTTATTTTTTCCTTTAATTGCGAATACAATTAATGTAATTTAAAAGAAACGTTGACATTATCGTTTGTATGGGGGTGGGGGGAGGGGGAGAGGGGAATAAGCATAATAGTCGTCAGAGAAATATTGGAATTCTAAAGGAATTGTAGTCAATGAAATGTCAGTGTCTCTCCCTCTTTTTTTTATACATCAATATACTGTGAATGAAAAGCCATTGTATTACTTTCTATATATATATATATATATATATATACCAATGATGGGCTCCGTCGAGTTCAGTGAACAGTGGAAACACAACAGAGACTGGACTTGGACTAGGTAAATGGACTTGGCAAACATTATTTTTTTGTATTTTTTATTTTTTTAAACTAGTAGAAAAAATTCTTGACTTGTACGAGAAAATTCATTATTTTATTTTATTATTGTCAATATTGTTACCCCGCTCCCACAACCCCTTCGTTTCGTTTAGTCATTCGCAGATACGGTATGTCCTTTGTGCGATTTGAAGAAGTAATATGTTTATGCGTTAAATAAACGTGTACATAATGTCCACCAATGAGCTTTCCACAACCTTCGGGATCCTGAAACCGTGAGAGAAAGAGAAAGAGAAAGAGAGAGAGACCATTTTTCTCTTTCATCGAGTAAAACGTATTTTTAGTCGCCCGTTCTTCAACGCCCATACACAAAAGGAGGAAAGAGTGCAAAGTGAACTTTATTTTGAAAAACGAAACGACCAGTGCCCGGAGGCATGGTAGAAAGCAACATGGACTATTTCTATCCTCCTGTTGCTGTCTCTCTCCCTCTCTCTCTCTCTCTCTCTCTCTCTCTCTCTCTCTCTGTCTCTCTTTTATCTTTCATTTGATATTCAAAAATATATTATATATCACGTTATATAGCTTGGCTTCTATTCCTTCAAGGAAAATTATTCCATACTCTTGGATAGTATTTAATTTAAATTTTATATTAATACTTCGTTTCGGGGCATATCGATTAGATTTCAACGTGGAAAGAACATTCAATCGTTGCAGTAACGTAATCAACGCCTATCCGAAGCAACCCCTCGAACAGACAGAAGATGACTCATCTCTATCTCTCTCTCTTCACTGATCGTCCTTCTCTCAAGTAATTTTCGATTCACTTATAAGAGATCTCGGAGAAGCCATAAGAAAGAAGAAGAAAAAAAGAAAAAGAAAAATGAGATGCGCGGCTTGTAAAAACAAATGGGTTCTACGTTTCATTAATAATGTATTTATTGATCTATAAAGTATCGATGTAAGTGCTACTATACTATTCCTCTCTCTCTCTCTCTCTCTCTCTCTCTCTCTCTCTCTCTCTCTCTCTCTCTTGTATCTTTCTTTGATTATTATACTACATACACTAACGCAAGGCTTCCCAAAGCCTTTTTCATGGGACGAGATCCACTTTCGAAAACTATTATTTCACGTGACTCGACTCGAAATTGTTATTCTCGTTAATAGAGTTGATTTTGATGAACGATTTTAAAATCGGTCGGATTAAGATCGGCGAATCGATAAAAATTAGATACTATTAATAATTCTCGTACGATCTTTGATCGAAACGATTTTGAATTGTTTCTTCGGCAATTCACGAATTATCTTAATAATATATTTTAATACTTGAGCGATCCAGCAACGGGTCGCGATCGACACTGTGGAAATCTCCGGTTTAACGTAACTTCGAAGAAAAAGGAAAGAACGAATGTGAAGAAATGAATGATAAAAATATATATCTCTTTCTATATATATATGTATGTATACACGTATATATATTTATATATTATTTTTACATATTTATATACATATTTACATATTATTTTTGTCCTGTTTACAGATAGTAGAGATTGTAAAACAACAAAAAAGAAGAAGAAGAAGAAGAAAAAGCAAAAAGGAAAGAAGAGGAATTCAAGGATACTCCTGTAGAAATGTTTTCTTAGCGAATTACGAACAAACATGAAATGAAATACGTATCGTCCAGCTCATCGATTGCAACATAAAAGGAAAAAAAAAGAAAAAAGAAAAAAGATGAAAGATATCTGTCCATAGATTAGATAAAGAAATTTTCTTTTTTCTTAATTGGCAAAAGCATACAAGGTAAACGCATCTGAAGGATAGAGGTAGGTCTGTCTAATCGTGTATGGAATTCTATTAATGAACATATTTTTCTTATTTTTTTTTACTTGATCCATCGCAAGTATCATCCTGTGTTGTTCACATAAATATCGAAGTTCAACTAATCGCTCGTTTGAACCGAGATTTTTTTATTTTTTAATTACACTTTGTTGATTTTGTACGTTTACGTAAGTATTGTACAAGAGGGATACACACGTACGTGTATCAATCAAATTAAAATACAAATAATATTTACATGACGGGATAAAGCGATATCATGTATTCTATGAGGAAAAGAGTTAAGGGAAAGTCGAAAAGGTCTCCAAATGACCCGTTAAATATAGTAAATAAAAATTACCGGTGATATAATTCAATTAGTATTACAGGGCACATACGATGCGTATGACCGATCGATCGATTCGATATAGACACTTGCGTTGCACTCGGTTGACCTCTCTAACTACTGCCCTGACCTTTCACTAAAGGTTGCACCGTAATATTATTTTTAGCGGAGTTCAATGAGGATATTAAAAAAAAAAAAAAAAAGAAAAGAAAAAATAAAGAAAAACAGAGTACGAGCGAACGCATCAAATAACAATATTATTGCGAGTAAAAAGGGGAAAAGAAATTACATAGAAAATTTCTATCGCCACATATATCAAAATATCTCTCTCGCGTAATCTCTCATTCGTAAACAAAATTATAGGTATAAAGGAGGAAACGACGACGACGACAACAACAATAAAAAAATCTCCTCCATTTTATACAACGATAAGAAAGATGAACAGCGGATAATAAATCTTATAAAGATTTTTCAAAGAAGCGGATATTAGAAAAATCTTACTTCAATGATCGAAGTTATTTCCTCGTTTGGATGAGACCTCGAAGGAACTAAAGAAACAACAAAAAAATATTGTCTTGCATAGGTGAAACGTCATTCACGATCAACCTCGATTCATTTCCTTCGAAGGATAAAATGTTGTGTCAGGATTTTGAAAACGTATCCAACAACGGGATCGTTCCAATTTCATTACGACATGCGATTTCTAACATATACATATATTATAACATATATATATATATATATATATATATATATATATATATATATATATATATATATATCATTTATATTGCATATAAGCAATTTATAAAAGCAAAACAGGAAGACAATTATGTGGCTATACATTTATATAACGTGTCAATATTTTATCGAACTTATCTTCGAACAAAATTACTTTTTATTTCTCAAGATTTTAATCTCTCTCTCTCTCTCTCTCTCTCTCTCTCTCTCTTTCTCTCTGTCTCTTTCGAATTCGTGGATATTCGAACAAATATATATATTTATATAAATATATTTATAAATTATATTTAATATATTAAATATATTAAATATATATATATTTAAAGATACTACTACCTATGGGATACCACTTGGGCGATAAAAATATAACGTAACAAACATTTAATCGATATGAAAACTTACCAAAAATAAAATATCCTGATGAGATGGATCCTCGAAAGGCCGCGCGCGCGTTCCCCTTCGTTTATTATTTTTCTTTACTCTTCTATAAGTGACCTTAGAAAATATTACGAAGTTAACAACGATAAATATTTAATGCGAAAGAAAATGCGATAACTCCGGCATTATTAAATAATCAAGATTAAATAATTAATTGACGATGTATCAACAAATTTTTGTATACATACATATATATATATATATATTTCAGACCGAAAAAAAAATAAACTAATAAAGAAGCCAGATCAAGATAATGATAGCAAATGTATCGTGTATCAGGAAGTCAGTTAGAAACCTTTCGACACGGAGGAAGGTTCGTAGAACACTACAGTAGAAGGAGAGAACTGAGCGTGACTATGGCACATCAATGGAAGTACGCCGGCAATCACCTCCCCACCCCGTCCCCCCACGCATCGGACCATTGCGCATCCGTTATACGCACGTGCATATCGGCTTCGTCCGATGAATTCTAGCAAAGGTAAGAGAGACTCTCTTCATTGATCGTAGCTCATCAAAAGGCTCATCAAATTTTTTTTACATCTAGTCTAATGAAGTCTTATATACGTGACGATATATTATATATCACGGTGTCAAACATTATAACAAAATTTTCTCTCTCTTTTTTTCTCCGTTTCTTTTTTCTTTTTTTTTTTTCTTTTTTAATACTCAACGATACTTTATTATCTGTTTAGTAAAACACAATGATTATAATATTTAGGTTAAAAAAAAAAAAAAAATATATATATATATATATATATATATATATTTATATGGATAGATACCTTGTAAGAAGATAAAAACAAAGGGATTTGTTCGACCGATAAGAAAAGATAAAACGAGTTATATGGATTTATAAATTCATTAGATCTTCTTCTTCTTCGGCCACGTAATTATATTGTTTTTGATAATCGTTATCTCCCTTCGACTTTGGTTTTTTGTAATTGACGTATCACCTAGAATCGCAAAATTATTTATCATGTTTATATCGTAGATCGGTCGGAAAATTGTTACGATTATGGTAATGAGAAAGAATCTCACCGTCTTTGCATCCTCAAGACTCATGGGAACGTATTTCTCGTTAATTATCTGTACTAAGTTACTACGAACTTGATAGAAAATGTATTGATCTTTGAGCCATTGTCTTATCGTAGCAAGTTTCTCGTGTAGCCCGATGTATGGATCTTCTTTCGTTGATTCAAAATTCGTATCTATAAATTGAAAAAAAGACAATGAAACAAAACGAAGCATGAACATGTAACGTAAAAATTGTACTTTTTAAACGATCGTTTTACCTGGACGAGTATAGTTGATAATGTTTGGAAAATCGAGAGGTTTGAACAAAACTGGATCTAATTTCTTAGAAGAAGGATTACTATCGTAAAAACGAACTTCACCGACAAGTTTCGATATTTGTTTTTGCAGACGATACATTTGTTTGACATCGAATCTAGAGAATTTCTTTTCATTAAAATCCATCGTCTTTTCCATTCTCGAGGATCCATGAAAGTTGCGCGACTTAGTCCCTTTCTTTTTCCGTTTGGTCTGTTAAAATTCGTAAAGATAATAAAGACATATTAAACGTTCATCGTTATCGGCAATAAATCAATACGAAGACACACTTATAACAGATTGCAATAATTATTTTTATAAATTTTATCGTACCGCGGATATTAGATTGTTATCCGTCCGACGAGTACGATCGTTATTAGAAGATACCGTTACGACGATGTTAGAATCTTTATCTTTATCGGATAATTTCTTCCTCTTATCGTTCGCATTCCGTCGCTCGTTATTTTCACGAGTAATCGTTTTGTCAACGAGAGAATCGTCCATTATTTTAATATCGTTCGTCAACGTCGAGTTAGGCGATCGACGATCACCTTTCGACGTGACCAACGATTCCGTCTTATCGCTCTTAGAGGAATCCCTTTTATCGTCCTTCGTCGTCGATGGACGACGTTTATATTTTTTTTTACGACCTCGCGAAGACACCTCCGTCTGTTTCGACGATCTCAATAATTGAACAGGTGTGATGTCCCCCACGTCCCCTTCGATACTCTCGATCTTTCTAACGTAATTCGATAACTCTTTGTTAAGACCGATTTCACACTCGCTTGTGTTTTCCATTAATTTAGGCGGTACCAATTCGACGATCCGTTTATCACTTTTGAACATAGAAATGCGCAAGAGTTTTGAGACATATTCGTGATGATTAACAAGAAGCTTTTAAAAATATTATTTCTCTAAAAATTAAAAGGAAAAAAAGAAATTTATATCGCTCGCATACCCTGAATTATTATCCCTTTCCTGTTGTTGTTCACGTATAAAATCCTTGTTAGATACAATGTCAACTTTCTTTACGGCTGATCTCGTGTTCTCGTCTATGGTTTTCTCCTCCTCCTCCTCCTCCTCCTCCTCTTCATCCTCCTCATCCTCCTCCTCCTCCTCCTCCTCCTCCTTCTCCTTCTCCTTCTCCTCCTCCGAATTAGACGGCTCGTTATTCGTGGATACCGGATGATCGTCGTTGGTTTTCATCGTCGATAATATCGTACTCGATGCATCTTCGAAAGTATCATTGACATAGCTTAATGCTTGCTCAACGGACAACGACTCGAATTCCTCTATATCTGATAAAATTTTCGAAGTACTACTGTATTCCCTATCAACTTTAGAAACATCGACAATGATCTCTTTATCAACGTTATCCATTTTAATTTCTTTCTCCGACGTTTCCTCCTTTTTTTCTTTCTCGATTTCGATACTCCCGTTTTTATCAACATTAGAAACTATCTCTTCGTTAGATCTCGTTGATATATTCTCGTTGGTTTCGATCAATGAGGACGACGTCGTAACAGAAAATTCTTTATCCGTGTCTTTCGTCGATTTTGTTCCTACGTCGATCACGACGATCGAAGAGACTTTATCATTCGTTGTGGAACGCGACATGTATTCCTCTTCCACATCTTCCACTTCAATATGCGTTTTTGGCATTCTCACATCGAGTTTAGATTTCAAAGGTAATTTGGTAGGATCGTCCAATATTTTTTTATCCCTTATAGAATGACGTTCCATCGACGGACTTGTCAATGCACTTTCCGTACTCGAGTTCATCGCGTACCTTTCCTCCTTTCTCATTTTATATTTTTTATCGATTTCCTTCAAACGCATCAGCGCCGCGGTTGCCTTGGAATGCAACATTTTTTTTCTAGCTCACTTAGAGATTTAACGCGCGAATGGGATTTTAAGAAATTAAAATTTTTTATTCGAAGGGTTCCTCGGTTGGAATAACACGGACGCCATAATGCCTCTGCAAGTACGTAACTATGGTAACGTTTATGCTCCAAGCGACAACATTCTAATCGCGTGCATGTTTTTCCTTTTTCTTTTTTTTTCTTTTTTTCTTTTTTTTCTTTTTTTTTCTTTTTTTTTCTTTTTTTGTAAAAGAAAAAAAAGGATAAAGACAAGACATTTTAAAACGATATTTTTATAATGCGCACGTACCGCTTTGTCGCAATTTATTTTTCAACTAATAATCGATACATGATTTAAAATGACGATATTTATTTACCAAAGCATGTAATAATATTTTAATTACTTTATATATTTTTCCCTTTTTTTTTGAAGTATGAATTAAATTTCGTATTTTGCAATATACATATAAATTTCAATGTTAAAGTCTAAATTTGAATTAAACACAAAATAAGATGGTCACCCACGAAAGAACCAATCAACGCCTTCCTCGTGATACGAACTTCCCCTTTATGCACTTCCTGTTTACATTGAAACACTCTATTCGTTCCGTAGAATTAGAAATAATAAAGAAATATATTAATTATTCGATCGTAAGAAAATAAATCGACGTTATGATTAATCGATCGTTTATATATCGAAGATAATTAGTAATAAATGAGATAATATGTTGTAATTAACTCTGTCATATCGACGACAGATAAGAAGAACTAAGAGGAATGGGGCAGCACCATAGTTCGTTTGTTGGTAGATTACGGTGGGGGTATTACGATCGCTCGAGCGTGGTCGGAGCCAATTGGTTGAGACGTTCCCGCCAATCAGCACTCTCCATCTGTCTATCCCAACGGATGCTAAACTTACCAACCACATCCGTCGTAGAGACATTATCGGGTAGATCGTTGCGGAGTGAACGTCTTCGTCGAACTGACTCTCGTCGTTCCGGCGTCCAAAAATGCGACACCTTTGCTCATTTCTTTTCGTCCTGACGATTTCCCTCGTCACAGCGGAAGTCTACTTCGAGGAAAAGTTCGCCGATGGTGAGTTTAACGTACGAAGGCAATCAATTGTCTGAAAAAAAGAAAAAATAATAAGATAGAAAAAGGAAAGAGAAAAGAAAAGAAGAACGACGCCTCTTATCCTTTCTAAGTTCTCTCGTTGCTCGTTTCTCCATTTCACCTCTTGATTGTGATTTCTCTTTTCCAAAACTCGACTCTGGAGAAAAACTCAATACCCACCATTTCCATCGTTTCCCAATAAGAACCACACCCCTCTAACTTTTCCTATTTGACTTACGAGTTTTATGCTTTAAATAACCGGCCTTATGTCGATTGCACCAGAGTCCCATCTCTCTACCTCTCTCTCTCGTCTCTCTCGTCTCTCTCGTCTCTCTCTCTTTCTCTCTCTTTGTCTATATATATATATATATATGGATGAAAATTTTGAAAAGAATCTTTCTTTCACCTAATAAGCGCGAGAGAATCGTTCGAACTTTCCCCTTTTACAATTTGTTCATTAAACTCGTCGTACGTATTACATTTATACATAATTAATGACCCAACCGATCTACGATTGATAAGATATTCTAATATTCCATATGATCCGTGCATACGTGTCTCTATTGATCTTATATATCATTTTTGTAAAAAATTGACCTTGTGGCAGACGGTAACGTATTATACACGTTCGCATAAATAAATTAAATCGATTTAATTTATTTCACAACGGCTCAGATTAGGAAATATCTTTTTAATCGTTTTATATATAAATAATTTCTAATGTATTAAAAAAAAAAAAGATGAGAAAAGAAAGAAGAATTCTCAAATCTACATAAAAATATACACTTCTAGTACTAATTTAATTGGAAACTCTTATCGAAGTTCTTACAATTACGTATGCGTTATTGTTTTGTTAATTAACAAGAAAAAAAAGTAGAAAGTATAATTAAAAATCCTATCAATGTTAGAAAGTATATTTACATTTTTGAAAAATTCCGATCACTTTTCTCGGTGATCGATTTTTTATTAAATCACGTTATTAATTTTATATATACAGATTCGTGGGAAAAAAATTGGGTATACTCTGAACATCCAGGAAAAGAGTTTGGAAAATTTGTCCTAAGTCATGGCAAATTTTGGAATGAACCAGAAAATGATAAAGGTATATTTAACAAACATTATTTCATCGCATTTCATTAACGTCACATATTTAATACTTTTTTTTTCTCTATTGAAATTGTAAGTGCAGATTAGATACAAATATTATTATTTTATTTTTTTATTTATTTTTTTTAATAGGTATTCAAACTTCTCAAGATGCTAGGTTTTATGCCTTGAGCAGGAAATTTAAACCATTTAGTAATAAAAACGAAGACCTTGTTATTCAATTTTCCGTTAAACATGAACAGAATATTGATTGCGGAGGAGGGTACGTCAAAATATTCGATTGCAAATTGGATCAGAAAGATATGCACGGAGAAACGCCATACGAGATTATGTTTGGTAAGAATTCGTTAATAATCATAAAAGCCGAGCCTAAGAGTCACTGGTCATATCATATATAGGTGGCAAGTGCTATAGGAACTCGGAAAGTAAATCTTACTTATGCACTGGCATATCACAGTGGTATTCCAGTTACCAGAAAAGATACAGTTTTATTTTTAGTATACTATTTTCGATATACACACACACACACAGAGAGATTTATTCTCTTATTCTTTATAACACTCTAAACTATTGTTCTACAGGACCTGATATTTGTGGACCTGGTACCAAGAAAGTTCATGTTATCTTCAGTTATAAAGGTAAAAATTTGTTAATCAACAAAGATATCCGATGCAAAGATGATGTTTACACGCACTTGTACACCTTAATTGTTAAACCCAACAATACTTACAAGGTAATTATAAGTACAAGGTTATTTGTAATTTTTATATAAAAAGAAGTAACGAGCCTAGAGTCACAAATCCTTGATGTAATATAGTAAAGGATGGGTGCTATAGGATCTCGGAAAGGAAAGATTATCTTGCTTAATTATTATACATAAGTTTTCAATTGCTTATTGTATTTAAATGGCAAAGGTCAACACATGCATTATCAATTATATACAATATTATTTTGTACGGATTCTCCCTCATGGATCTTATGAAAAATAATTCATATTTTATTTATTCAAATTTTATATTAGGTACTAATCGATAATGAAGAAGTAGAATCAGGAGAATTAGAAGCCGATTGGGATTTCTTGCCACCAAAGAAAATCAAGGATCCATCGCAAACTAAACCAGAAGATTGGGATGATAAACCTACTATTCCTGATCCTGCTGACACAAAGCCCGAAGATTGGGACAAGCCTGAACATATTCCTGATCCAGAAGCAACTAAGCCAAAAGATTGGGACGATGAAATGGATGGAGAATGGGAAGCCCCTATGATTGACAATCCTGAATATAAGGGTGAATGGAAACCAAAACAAATTGACAATCCAAACTACAAAGGACCTTGGGTTCATCCCGAAATCGATAACCCAGAATACATTCCTGATCCTGAGTTGTACTCAAGAAAAGAAATATGTAGTATTGGATTTGATCTGTGGCAGGTCAAATCCGGTACGATCTTCGATAACGTTTTGATCACAAATGATCCAGAAACAGCTCGTAAATTCGGTGAAGAAGTTTGGAAACCCACCATTGTAAGTAACATGCTATTTATATTATTTAATCATAAAAATATATATATATATATATATAATAATAATAAATTGTGATGACACTGTAATGGATCTGATTTAAATGAAAGACAAATAACTGGAATTCCTCGTTACTGATTATATATATCATGCATCATTGATCGGGCAAACTTTTATTTCTTATATCTTTAATTAAAATGTTTGTCTGGTATATTAAAGGAAGGTGAAAAGAAAATGAAGGAAGCACAGGATGAGGAAGAAAGGAAACAGAGAGAGAAGGAAACTAAGGAATCTGAGGATAGTAAGGATGACGATGAAGACGAAGATGCCGATGAGGAAGATAATACTGTTCCAGATGTAGAGGTATGTTATATAAAATAATAACCATTAAAAAATATTTACCATTTTTAACACGAGCTCTCCTTTTTTATTATTATTTTATTTGCGTCCAATCACGAATATATTATTGTATGATGACAAAAACCGTTTTTCTGATTGATAGAAAACTGAAAGATAGAAAAGGTGGAATTCCTCGTTACTGATAAAATATCTCATTTTTATTATATTAATCACCATTGTTCCTATTATTTAAAAATTAATTAAACTTACTTTTTTTCTCGTTTTTCTTTCAGGAACACGACGAATTGTAAATATTTTGTGTTTGATTGACACAGACATAGACTGTATTCCAGGAGCTGTGTGACTGCGACATGCACTAAACTCTCCCACGGGCACAAAAAAATATTCTTAAAAAGAAATTTTGCATAATACAACAGAAATTGAGTGCTCTACGGTAATTTATATTTCATGCTAATCAAATGAAAAACAACTTCCCATTACACACCATTAGAACATCACAGAGGGATGATATTTGTGAACATTAAAAAGTTGGGGAAAGTCTTTGGTTTCTATAAAATCGTGAAGTATTACGTATCTTGTGCAAATAGTTCAGTGCTGTGTTGCCTAAGGTACACTGTACTTAAAAAAAAAACAAAAAAAAACGAAAAACCAAAAAAAAGAAAAACAGTGAAATAGAAATTCATATATTTGTTTCGTGTCCTTCAATGGCACAGCTCCATAAAAGACGCTAAGTTGTTCCGTTTTTGTTTGTCAAGTGTTTTTATATACATTAAAAGTAATTCAGATGTAATTTAACGATGCTATATTATATATATATATACATATATATATATTATTTCATTTACGTACAGTGTACGCATAATAAAACTCGCTCCAATTAAAAAGTAAGAGTGTTGGGTGTGTGCAAACATGACTGAATGATATTTGGTATGATTAATGTATCAAAGGCAACAACCAATAACCATGTAATAATAATAATTAAAAAAAAGAAGAAAAGAAAAAGAATAACAAATAAATAAGACTTTTCTAGATGTGATTTGACTATTTATTCTTAAAAATTGTTTTGTTATATAGTATCATGAAAATTTTATGTCATAAATTACAATAAATATACTTATATATTATCACGTTTTTACTTTATTATTTATCGGCTATTATTATTATAATTATTATTATTCGAGATTACAAATATCGTTACTAAGAGTTTAAATGGAACAATATTTTCGGATTAATAATTGTGTGTTTGTTTGTAATATAATACCTCTTATAATTTCAGAATTATAGAATTCAATTAAATTACGGTGAATACCGATCATGATGTTATAGGTATCGTATATAATGTCTCATGTGCTCCAAGTTGTTGCGTTAACCAATCGAGACCTTGTGTAGCACCACCAATATTTGTAATTACAGACGATCCTTGAATATGCCAAGCTCTTCCACAACAAAGTTTTTGTAAGCATAAAATATCTGTAAGTTCTTCTACGCTTGCACATTCTGGTAAATCCTAAGAATATATAAAATATTGGAAAATAAAAATAATATATAAAAAACTTACCCATTATGGTGTACATTTTATTTATAAAAAAAAAAAGAATGTTTAAATTTTGCTACCTGTTTGTTAGCATATATTAAAAACAAAGCGTCTTTCAATTCTTTTTCATTAACGATTTTGGACAATTCGTTTTGAGCCTCTTCGAAACGAGATCGATCGCTAGCATCGACCACAAAAATAACGGCTTGCGTTTTGTGATAATAATGTTTCCACAAGGGCCTGAATTTATTTTGTCCGCCTACGTCCCAAAGCGTGAATACAAGGTTTTCATATTCCAAGCTCTCCACGTTAAATCCAATAGTTGAAATCGGAGGTCCCGAAAGAGTGATTCCTCTCATCGCAGAAAGTATACTAGTTTTTCCTGCCCCATCCAAACCTAAGATAACCGCCCTCATATCAATTTTCGTACCTATATGTACTCGATTGTCCTGGTAAGAAAATTAAAATAAATAATGTATTATCGTTAAAGTGATATATAAAAATATATGAAAAAAAAAACAAAAAAAGTGAGATCGTGTGACCATCGACAAGTATATATTTTATTGTTACAAACCCTGCTAAATATAATAGGTATAGAAGATTCAGGCTTAAGAAAATCAGGTCCTAACTGAGCATAATGTTGCTGTTGCTTTTCCAACGTGTCTAAGACTTCTTTAACTTTTTCTGCGCTACTCAGTAATTTCCAATCCTCAGAATCTAAAATACTTTCGCACTGAATACAAACACCAGCCACCTGTGATCTTGTTATTGTTAAATCTTTTTGTTGTTGTCTCAAAGCACATAATCTACTACGAGTCTCCGTATCTATACACGTTAATGCTGCCTTCTCTTGCTCTGCCAATAGCGCTCTTAGTTCTTCAAAATGTTGACGTACCCTTTGCCTTGCATCTTCAATTGCCCAACCTTCCAATTCTTGTATGACAGTTTCTAAATAAACAGGGCATTGAGGAACAAGATATTTTCTATCGGTTTATAAATTAAATAAAGAGGGTAAAATATAAGATACCTATTTTTTGTGCCGTATCTCTCATGTTTTCCATGAATTGAGTCATTTTCTGTAAAGCTGCTATTACCGATTTTCTGATATTTTCTGCCTCGACTTCCACCAATGCCGGCTGCACAATTGGAATTATATAGGTAGAATATCGGCTAATAAAAGAAAATCTATACAATGTAAAAGGATTTTACCTTGTGCGTGCTGTGCCTCCCATAATCTTTGCACAAATAACACATCAAAGAATTGTAACAACCTTGTTGGGTACAAGTAAATTTGGCTACATGCGTTGTATGTACCGGACACTTAGGTTTCTCGCGTGGTTTCTCTGACAAAGGTACTCGTCTATGTTTACCGAGTGTCCTTGATGAATGAGTAGTGGTATCGCATGCTTCACATAAGTGAGTAGTACACACTGTACAATATAGTACAGCCACATGACTTTCATCTTCATCGCACGATTGATTAGATTGAAGTCTTTCTCTTTCTAATATAAAAGCTTTGTCATTGTTAGACTGTTCCAACCTTTCAAGAAGTTCAATCAATGCAAAATTCTTCTTTAGACTAAAAATACCAGTCTTGTTTATTTCGGTTGGTTGTCTATCGAATGGACAGAGAAGAAATTGTTGATTTAACATGCAAGGCCTTAATCGTAATAGACAAGAATGACATACTGTGTGACCACAATGTAACAATCGTGGTACCTTTATACCATCCACGGTAAAAACCTCTTCGCAAACACGACATTCTAATACCTGTCAAAAAACATTGTTTTATAGGTGAACAATCAATTGAAAGACGTTTAAATAATTCTCTTACATTCGATTTTGTAGTGTTTTTAAGTGAACGTTCGAAATAATCACCCAATTTATTAACGTCTTCGGTCATAGTTAAATATTATTATTACATATATTTTACACTATTTTCTTAATACGTTGTTTACTTTAATATTTATTGTATATACTTTTCTTGTTCTTTCTTTTTTAATACTCGGAAGAAATGTATGAAAATTTTGACGTTACGTCGATGGAATATTAAAATTCTCATACAGTACTCAAATATTGTGGAATGAAATATAACATTATTTATTCTTTTTATATTTTAGCTTTCGTTATATAAATCCAATATATGTATCACATTTGGAATTGTAATTTTTCTTTTTCCCTTTTTTTTTTATAATACAAGAGAGAGGGAGAGACATCTGTACTTTGACGCGAGAGTAACTGCTGCATAGTAATGTCTAATATTTTAATACAATATTGCGACAGTGGCGCCGTTGCACTTCCATGTTCTATTCGTATAAATGTATATATTTATTGATATTTAAATTAAATTGTAGATAGTCGAATGTGTTCTTTATAAATATTTTATAAAATATTCATGGATTTTATTGTATTCTTCGTATGACAGTTTGTGTTCTCAACACTGTATAATTTATTTTATTGAATTTTAACCAAAAAAAAAAAATGGAATATACTTTAGAGGATACCCATGAGGATTTAATAGATTTACAAATACAAATGCGAAAAGAAATTGAAGATATTGTTAATACAATACAAAATAATGACGTTACCGCTTTGAAAGAATCGACCACGTTAGAAGAAATGAAAAATAAACAGCACAAGATGGTTTATAATATATTGAAAAACATTCCAAAAATACCACCAAAAGATTATCCCATTCCTAAAACAATTGATATTCGTATTAAGACATTGAATGATTTAGAAAAGGAAATTTTTAATGCCCAAAGTCTTTTAGAAAAAACGCAACAACAACTCCAGAGCATCGAAAAGGATATTAATTAGTAAGAAATTTGATTAAATATAAAATAAGATATATAATAATAATAACAATAATAATAATAATGCTATGATTTATTGTTATAGTTTAGAAAATAAAAAGAATGGCTTTAAAAAGATGCGCGAAGTATATTTAGACTCTGAACAAACATTAGAAAGTGAAACGTATGATGATGAACTTTACATAACCAGAAGATTATTTAAAGATACAAAGAAAGATTTGGTAAGTAAAATTGTTTTTGTGTTGATTTTGTTAAAAAAAAAAAATATGTATGTTAATTATATTTATTTACTTGGGTTTTTTTTCGTAGTATGATGTAGTAGAGTTACTGTTTCCAGACAACGACAAATTTTCAGATCTTCTAGCGGTAAGTACATGACATTTATTATTTTCAAAGTATTTTTATCATATTAAAAATATGAAATTGCATTATATTTAGGAGTTGGTATCTGCATATGCAAAAGGCGGTGATGACATTTATGTGGATATAATTTCAGAAACATTAGATGCCTCAAAATTTTTAGTGGAAGCAGATATTGGTACTTATCACCCTAATGATAAAAGTAAAATTAAAATGGTAGAATTACTGTGAAACAATTAACTCATTTATGTATTACTTTTTATACAACATGACATAACATTTTAAATTTAACTTATTTTCTGTTTTTTACATTTAATATTGCGAGAGAAATATCGATTGTGACATAAATACAAAACAGAACAAATATATTTATGATAGGAAAAAATCTAAATACAATTACGGATCAAACATTGATCTACCACATAAAAGGAGCTCTTTCTCTTAATATTCTGACTCCGATATGTTCCCATTCTTGTCTACCAATCCATAATTCTTGTGCAGATTCCAAGCAACTTAAAATTGCAGCACCCTTCCATGCAGTCATACCCGGATCCATTTCTTTTGGTTGTGTAATAATATCTAATTGTTCTACGATTATTAATTGTAATTATAATTTGTAATATATTTTTGTAAAATAAAGAAATATATTTCTCTCTTATAAAAAGTATTCGTTTATATTACCAGCTCTGTACATATAAGGAATTTGAAGTGAAATACGATTGTGAAGCCACATGCCAATTCCTTGAAATTTCATTCCAGATCCAACAACAAGAATGCAGCTATACATTTTTCTTTTCAAATCTTCCGTAGCTGAAAAGAAAATATTTATTTATAAATGGTATAAAAACATTTTGTATATTTATTTTAAAATCCAAATTAAATTTTTAAAAACTTTACATACGACAACGATCAATGCTTTGCAATATAGCATGGTCAAGTCCAAGAAGTTGTTGTGGGCCTACCACAAAATCTCTTGGCGCATCAAGATCTCGATTCGATAAAGTAATTGGAGCAGAATCTACAGCATCCACAACAACTTCTTCTTCACCTACTGCAGTTGGTGCAGCCACTTCTTCTTGCATCTCTAATGCTTGCTCTAAATTTTCCTTCATACCCCTTCTCTACAAAATTATATAAATATAATTGTATACAATGTAATTAAATATACATTTTATGTATTTTCAATTATTTTTACACTAGTTTCTCGCAAATAATTTTCATCATGAGGATCTTCTGGATCACCCATAGATCGCTTTTGAATATGTACATTATGCGTGCCTGTAACTTTAAACAATTCTGGTTGAAATAAACTTAAAGGTGCCACTAAACATTCATCTCCAACCTGTAAATATATATTGATATATTTATTTGGTATTAGTCATGATAAATAAATTGACACAATGTAGAAACAGTATATTACTTGCAATGTATACTTTTCTGTTTGTTTTTTAGGTTTTCTGACAATAAATGTTTTTTCTTGAGATCCACAAACATTTAAATCAACATGACAGAAATCTTTTTTCAATTGATTTAAAAGTAATGCATCCAATTTATCTGTTGGGTCACAAGTCTTGTATGGAAATGCACACTTTTGAAGTAGCCAAAGAAAAGTCAGAGTTATATCTCCACCACCATAATCCATACGTACACGTGTGTTTCTGTGAGAAATTCCATCTTCAACACAAGAGACAGATGTTTTTTGATCACCTACATCTACAACACAGGCATAGCCTAAACCTGCTCCAAATGTAGCCGCTACATGATCCTGGTAAAGATAATAATTACTTTAAAAAATTATTATTAGTTTTTATTTCTAACAAGTTTAAATATTAAATCTTATTTTATATAACGAACTTGTAAAAGAAAGCAGCCTCCAAAACCAATTTCGCAAAGCATTAATGTAGTTAATTCTCTTAAGTAATGCCTATTGTAAATGTCTGGTATTACAAGAACTGCTCGATAATGTTTTAAATCTCTCAGAGGTATATCCATTTTTTCAGTAAGTACATATTCCCAGATTGTTTTTAAATCTGCCATAACTGCTTTTAAACTTCCACCAGGACCAGAATGAACATTGAGTTCGCCCCTTTTATATGGGAAATGTACATTGAAATTATCTTCTGGATTTAAAGAAAGTATATCATCTCCCACAATGATATCTTTATCTATTTTTATCCATTCTGCTTTGGATGGGGACTGTATTTCTGGATTAGACCTACGATTAAAGGCTGCTATTTGTTGCGGAGGTGTAGCATATCTTCTCCTACCATCTGATTGTAAACAAGACTGCAATGTATGAGAAACCTGAAGACGTGACTCTTCCATGGCCTGTGTTAATTCCTTTGTCTACTAGAAACAAGTAAAAATAATTTTTATTAACTTGCCTAATCGTGAATTAAAAAATAAAAAAGCAGCTTACTCGAGGAACAACAACTGGTAAAAAACCATCCTTATATTCAACTCCACCAGATAATCGTCTTCTAGCAATAGCATTTAATAATGTACAAGGATTTAGATCAGAAGCACGACCCATACGAAGGTACATTGAACCAGGATGTATTATAATAATAGTTTGTGCTTGTATTTGCTGAATACAAAAAAAAAGATATACATATAAATGTCAATTAAAAATCGTAATATAAATAATAACCTCAATGGAAAATAATTATTGATTTACTTCAGCGCAAGATTCTTGAAATACAGGCATTGTTGTAATTTAAAGTATATCCCAATAATTAATATATTTAATATTTAATTTACTTAATATAATAAAAATATTATATAAACTGACATTTGCATTAAATATTAAATTATGGCCTTGCTAGGATTAAAGCAAGGATTTGAATTATATTTGTAGCCATAATAGATGGCGCTTCTATCGTTCTATCTACTATAATATGCAATTATTATTAAAGTAGAACTCTAGTTGAATTACGAAGTATATTTCCCGAGGATTCTAAATCGTTATACAACAAAATTGATCCGTTTTTATTACGTTTTACGAAATTGTAATTTCGAGAAATAAATTCAAGATAAAAAAAATAGTAATTTTTGTATCTTGAAATATAGTAAAAAATCAGTGCATATTTGTGGTAACCCTGTATAGACGATCGGTAGCAGCTAGCAGCTGGCAGTTACAATGGTTACAACGATGTCTGTTGTGGAGAAAATACAGCATTGTCAGCGAAATATTAAAAAATGTTTCGATAATGAAGAAAAGGTTAACATTTATAATAATTATTATTATTATTATTATCAGTAATAAGTAAGAAAAAAAATTACAATGTAGGAATGAATAATTTTAGAAAAAACGTAAAATATATAACCTATCAGATTTGAAAGGAGAATAAATTTAATACGTCATAGTTTTTTATCAGGATAATATTACATTTTGAAAACAATATATTTATATAAAATTGCTTTTAAATTAGTTCATAATAAAATTAAAATGCATTTAACATATATTTGTGTATTTATTCTTATACATATGTATAAGGATATACATTTAAATTAAATGATTAGTATAACAAAAAAAACAACAAGTCCTATATATAATAGTTCTAATAGAATAATAATTTACATTTTATTTGCATTATATCAGTAGTATTTTTTTGCTATATATATATATATATATATATATATATATATATATATATATATGTATATATGTATATATATATGTATATGTATATATATATGTATATGTATATATATATGTATATATATATATAATATATAATACATATACACACAGCAGACAGACATATAACATATAAATAATTCATTGTATATATATATATTTATGTACAACTTCAGACAAAGCTCAACAATGTTGTTTACTAATCAACAAGAAGATAAAAAATGATGCATGTTATTGGTTAAAATAATTTATGTAAACTAACACTTTTATACCATTCATATAAAAGCATAAAATTTACTTTTTCTATTATTTTTTTTTGTTTTTTTCTTATAATCATTTATTATAGATGCTGCATTATATTCAAAGACTATATACGTTACCAGTAACAGTACAACATCTTCAAGATACAGGAGTTGGCCGTACTGTTAATGCTTTAAGGAAATATGAAGGTGGTGTAGGAGAAATTGCTAAAGCTTTAGTAGCAAAATGGAAAGCTATGGTTGTAGATGAGGAAACTAGTGATGGCGAAGACGAAGATGAAGCCTGTGTTCCAGATGCACCTGAAAGTTATGATAGTCCGGAATCCCCGAAACTAAAGGAAAAACAGAAAGCTGACAGTACAGTAAAAACATCAAGGTATTTTTTTTATAATTAAAAATATTTTTATATAAACTAAAATTAAGAACATACAAATTTAAGATATATATATAACATAACATGTAATATAAATGTCTTAGACACAAAAGTGATAGTTCGAAACACAGACATCAACAAAAACCGGAAAAGAATGACACATCAGAGCATAATTCAAAACATTCTAGTAAAACAGAAACAAAAGCAAAATCTTCCGAAAATGAATCTAACACAAATAAGGAATCATCAAAAAGTTTAAAGAATGAGTCACATAAAGAAAAACATGATAAAAGTCATAGTTCTAAGCATGAATCAAAACGACTTAATTCCAATGATGTAAAGAGTAGTAGTAGCAGTTCTACGCATTTAAAAAAATCTACTGATAAATTATCGCATAACAGTAAATTAGACAGTACTATAGATAACAATGAAGAGTATAATAGAAAAAGAAAATTAGATAGTTCCAATAGTGGGAAAAAGAAAAGTAAACGAAGGAGACATTCTGACAATGAAAGTGACGAAGATAGAACTGTCTCTAATAATGCAGAAAAACAGAGTACTGATGAACTTGAAACTGAGTTAAATAAAAAAACAGATGTTATATCAAAGCAGGATGTCATAATCAGAGTTGAATCTAAACATGAAAAAAGTAAATCCCGTGAGAAAGGAAAACAAAGTTCTAGTAAAGAGGAAAAAATACATGATGACAAAAATAAGAAGAAATCGGAAGAAAATAAAGAAAAACAGAAAACAAAGGATAGTCATCATTCTAATAAAAGTTCTACATCCAAAAGTCATCATAGTTCTAGTAGTAAAGATCATACCAAGGATAAGGATAAAACCAAAAGAAAAGAAAGCGAAGAAAAGAAGCATAAGCATCAGAATAAAAATAGCTCTGACACAAAAGAAACCAAATCTGGTTCTAAGGAATCAAAGGAAAAAGTTAAAATCAAGCAAGAAATCAATGGGGATGAAGGAATTGACTGTAACTCTGGTTAGTTTTTACATATATATATATACATATATAAAATATATATGACATGTGTTTATATTTTAAAACTTTTTTATGCTTTCTTTTGGCAGGTGCAAGTTTTGCTGAAGCTCTTGGAATGTGTACGGTTGCGCCATCATCAAGAAAACGTCATAATAACTCTCCCAATTTAAGTAATGTAAAAGTTAAATTAGAATCAAATATATCGTCTACATTAAACAACAAGAAGGCACCTTCTGTGAAAAACGAGCCTACAAGTAGCGACAATTTACATGTAAGTTATTTTGATATTCAATAAAATATATAATGTAATTATATAATATTTTGTTAATATATTTAGTGATTACACTCAATAAAAATAACTTACAATAAAATTAGTTTAGAGAACATGATTAATACTCAAGTTTTTGATACTCATAAAAATTTTCATTTACAGCCATTGCCTCTTTTATCACCCAATGTAAAATTAGAGCCATTAAGTGTGAACCTGGCATCTACATTACCTGAAATAAGTCCTAATTATAAACCACTGCCATACATTAATCCTGTACATCGTAAAGAAGAAGATAAGGTTCTTACTAATGTGATTTATGTTAAAAATCAAAGGTAATATGATAATAAATCCAGTTATGTGAGATTAAAAAACAGTTGACAGAGAGCAAAGTTGTATTTTATGATATGTTTTCTTAGGACCAAAGTATACTCTGGAAATAAAACTGGTTATACAAGTGTACCTTCTCTTTATGAAATTTGCATAAGAGTATTGATAGAGAATATTGATGGTAAATATATACAAGTCATACATACATATATATATATATATATATATATATATATATATATATATATATATATATATATATATCATTATACCTTAAATACTTTATTTATATCAACTCCTTAACACTTTACCTATTTTCCTATTTATAATGTGTGTGTGTGTGTGTGTGTGTGTGTGTGTGTGTGTGTGTGTGTGTGTGTGTGTGTGTGTGTGTGTGTGTGTGTGTGTGTAAAACTTATTTATATATGTATAATTTTATTACACAGCACTTGAATTTACTGGTGGTGTTCCATACGACATAATAAAGCCAGTCTTAGAACGAGCTACACCGGATCAATTATTTATGTTAGAACATTACAATCCTTATCTAATAGAAGATACAGATTCTTTATGGCAATTTCATTGCAGTCGGGAATTCAGAAATAAACAGAGAGAAGAAATGGAAACATGGCGCGAAATGTATATGGTATGAATATTTATATAATTTATTATATATTTCAATGAGTCAAAATAATTCATTTTATTTTTATTAAACAATTTTTTCTTTTCTTTTTTTCTCTCTCTTTTTTTTTTTTTATTTTTAAATTAGCGTTGTTTGGATGAGAGAGAGGCAAAACTCAAGACATTAACAGCCAATATAAAGCAGTCTATAGATAAAACTGTACCACTACGATCAACTAAGCTTGCATATGTTGATAATGTTGTTAAGCCTCCTAGAAACGTTCTAAAAAAACAAGCTAAGTATGGGACAGCTAATTCGGTTCCTACGTCTACATCCGATTTGAAAAAAAAATTGATTATCGGCAGCGGACCTACTGCAACAACTAATATATCTGTACCACCACCTCCGATGAATCGAGTTAAACCATCTTGTAAGTAAATTATATGTTAAAATATTTCTATATTATAGCCAATGACAATAATATATTTTTCTTAATATTTTATTTTTATTTTCATCTATTTCATCAAAGCGGCTATGACAAAGAAGACAAAAGCACCTCTTATGGCGAAAGCACTACAATTAATAAAAGGGCGTTACAAACGGTAGTTTGTATGAACATTTGTAGGTACACTCTTAACTATGATATATATAGACAATGTTTCCACTATGTCATATATTTTTTTTTTTTTTTTTAATTATGACGTGATATAAGTGATATTCTTATATCCTTGAAAAAAAAAAAATATGTTACAAGATGATTTTACATTTATATTTTGGTAATATTAATTCTTAATTTATACATATATTAATATATGTATCTTTCTAGAAGCATCAGCATTTAAGAGAAATACTGGGGGAAAAAAAAGAAAAAAAAAGAAAAAAGAAAATTGTTAGAAAATCATTAATCTATTTGGTTGTAATAGTGAAATATGTTAATTTGGCAGCACGTAAAAATGTTACTGTGAAAAATACTGTTTTTACACATTTTTTTGCTTCCACATTTTAATATGTGTTTTGTACTAAATATAAATGTTTGTTTTGTGACATTATATACACTAAAACGGAGAGACGTACAAATTTTTAGTTTGAAAAGAAATGACTCTACCATTACTGCTAATTTAATCGTTTCCATTCTAGCATGCTTCTTCTTCTTCCAATAATTCAGATGAGAAATACATATAAAAGTCGATCATTTCTAGACGAACACAGTAGAATAGTGACTGTGAAAAACGTAATGATGGTAAAAATTAAAAGAAAATATAATAATAATAATATAAGCCGATTGGCTTAATAAGCTAACATTGTACGTCTCTGCATTAAATCATCCTAAGTATGTGATCAAATTTTAATTTACTATTAGTTTTAACGGTCAAAATCTTATGAACGAAATGAAGTGTGCTTGGATATGATTTAAGTTAATCTAAAGGAATAATTCTTAAGAAGTATATGGTCACATTTTAATGTAACAATATTTTTATTTTAATGCTTTAATGTCTATTTTGGATGTTTTTAAATGTGGATTAATATCAATGCATCAGTTTTCCATTCAATATCCAATTGAGTTGTATCAACTTAAAATTCCAAAGTTTTATTTAAATTGAATAGAATAATTCATTTAAATATGCTTAGTATTAAGCGATAAATTGAAATTTAATATTAGGAATCGAAGATCTCATATTCAATGAGATTTTCTTTTTTTGCATATGTATCTCCAATATTTGTAAAATCATTATTTTACAATCATATATAGAATCATTGCACCTGTTATACAGATTATATTCAATTTTAATAAACACGTAAAAAAGAATAGTTGAGATTAAGAAAAAATACGAATAGTTGCCACTCTAATCAACCATTATGCTATTATGGAACATTGGAAATTTATATTAATAATTAATGAAATGTTAGTGTTCCTACAATTAATTTTAAAGTTATTACCTCTTGTATATATATATAATATTATTATAAAGTTAAACCATACATCTCTTAATAATTTCATCCATATCATAAAAAATGGATTGTAACATCATGCTCTTAATATATTTAATTTAATAATTTTGTAGCAAAAAAAAACATATTTTATATACGCCATGACATCATAATTATTTGTAAAAAGACAAATATAATTACATCACGAATCAAAATACAATATAATATAGTTTGAATCGATTTAGTTATGATATGTTTTTTTTTACTGCACTTCTATTGATCCGATGAAGCACTTTGTTAAAACATATGATTAATATTTTCATTTCTTATAAGAATGCATATATGCTGGAAAATTTAGTCTAACGCTTAAATTTGATATATAATTCAATTATGTATTCTTAAAATATGTATATGAAAATTAAATTCCAATACGTCGAGATTTTCGTAAAATTAATTGTTAAATTAATTATTAATTTTCATTAATATGAAATATTTCATATTATTATATATTTAATATCAACATAATATAATATTTCTTTCTTGTGTGAATGTGATAATAAAGCATAATGATTTGTTCAGGCAAATTAATATTTCTATACATTTGTATATAAATTGTATTAGTTATTATAGTATTATTATTATAATATACTTCATATTATGTATTTATATTAGAGAATGTTTAGAAAAACAAATTACTCTCCTATAAACTGATGTATGTATCGAAAATATTGAAATTTGATCAAATTTTGAATTCCATATTTAATTTACGTGGAATTTCACTTATCGTGAGAACATAAATTCTATCAACAATAAACGTTAATGACTGTTTATTTTTTTCTATTCCCGCATACAATACGTCTGTGATATAGAATTAGTAGCGATGGACAAAAATTTAATATAATAAAATCGAATTTTCGCGTAAACATATTTGAAAAGCGCGCTTAAACCATAATACTATTGCGGATCTGATGTCATAAAGCGTTTAAACTATCGTCCAATCACGCATCAGTATTAGTCAGAAAGATTTCATTGATTAGTCGACTTCAGTTACTGCAGAAAGTTACGCAATTGTGAGCGTTACTTAAAGTATAGTCAAAGTTCATTACTCGTTATTGTATATCAAATAATATTTCATTGGAGATCAACCTTAAGACGACGACAGGACATCAGTGGCTCCTGTCAAAGGTTGATCGAATGGGTTTTAATGTCAGTGAACGTATCTTATAATAAGTTAAATTGTGAGTGATAAAACAAAAGTATTATCGTTATCATCTAATCTTAGTGTGAAGTAAGTATCATCATGTATCAAATTATATTCTTTCTTTTCTTAATAGCTTTGGATTTTTTCTTTTTTCTTTCTTTTCTTTTTTTTTATAAGGAATATATTACATTTTCGTTAAGAATATATTCACGATCCTGAAAGACGAGTATAAAATAATAACATAGAAATTTAAATATACTAGTTCTGTGAAATAAATGTGAATGATTTAACATCAATGTCATTATGACAATTCAAGTTTATGTTATAAATTTTATAGTAAACAAAAAAAATAAAAGAAAGAAGAAAAAATGTCTCTCGTTCTTTTACAACACGTGTAAACGAACTCTGATTGTATGTACATACTTGTTATTGACGTGACACAATTTCCAAATTTTGTATTCTCAATTTAATCTAGCCTCAATTTGTGCTCTACACATCTACAGTGACATTTTATTACTGTTGAGAACAGAAAGCTATTATAATCTTCAAATCAGAATCAACTAATTCCTTCGTACCTTAAATATTTTTAATAAATAATTTACGAGTTTTTTTTTAGTTATATATCTTTGGGTAAATATATCGAATGTATATTTGAATGTTTATGACAGTAATAATAATAATAATTTATTTCAATAATACAACAGACATGTAATAAATATTTTTAGAGCAGCCAAAAGAAATGAATAATTTTAGATTTAACTATTTTCTGTAAGAGAGAAGAGAAAAAAAAGTAATAAATTTATATTATAACGTTATTATTATTATTATTATTTTGCTATATTTATACATAATTCTTTATTGTCTATGTTCTATTTTGGTTATGCGTAATAGCGAACATTTCATGAATTTAATGTCAAAATCATTGTTTTTTTTGTTGTATAAAAAGTATATATAATTTCATAAATAAAGTATAAGTACTTATTAACAACAAATACAAATATGTTAATTATTATTAATGTTAAAATGAGTTAACATAAAACTTTCTCTGTAATCTAAGTTCAATATTTTATCTTCTATTTCTTATTTTTTATTAATACTTGGAGATAACAGAGCATTACATAAGTCATGCTTATATGCAATAGGTAACTGTATCTTGCATTTTCTAGAAATACAAATGATTTGTTCATGCAGACAACATAAGTATTATTTGGTTAATAAAATATTAATTAAATATTACATCTTTAATATTAAATAATTAATCCCTTTTTATTTTGTTCCTCCTTAATTTTATATTATTTCATATTACGCAGAAATCTTGCAAAAAAAATTTATATAGATAAAAATAACCAATGTATACAAAATTAAATTTGGTTATGCATAGTTAATGTTTATTTATAATATTTGAAATTTTCGTAAATAATAATTAAAAAAAAATTACAAAACGAAAGTATCGACATTTGTTTAGAAAAATCATGCAAAATATTTATTAAATATTACTTTTTTCTGTTCGATGATTTTAATTATGGTTAGGTTTACACCTCGTGAATATAAACGTTTTATCGATCGAGTTGTTTATATATTCTTTTTTATTTATATTAATAACAATAAATAAATATAATACTCTTATTGGTTTTTGTTAAATTATCATTATTTATATATCGTACGAGTATGAAGAATGATGTTAAAATTAACTCGTTCGAGTGAGAATAACGTACTTCGTTAAAATATTAATTACAGGTATAAAGATAAATAATTATTTTCAATGGCGCAGAAAGATTCAACGAAGCCAATTCCCGATCAATTTAAGTAAGTAGAATGTTGTACGATTGTCTTACAATTGCTAAGAAATAAAACTACTTGTCGATTTCAATTGTGTCCTATTAAAAATGAGATCGTTTATTTAAATCGTAATACGAGGTCGATTTTATTAATATATATATATATATATATGACGCACAATTTATTATTAAATAAAATGCATTATATCATTGCATTTTAATTTTTTTATGTAATAAGAAATTGTATTTCCTATACAACACGATCGTTATAATAAATACTACAGTATTTGGATATCGATGAGACACACATATCGTACCATTCATTTTACGCACGGTTTTATTCAGATTTTTCATACAAAATATTTGAAAAAGCAAGTTACTCAAAAAGAGTTTTTTTTTTATTAATATACAGTAGACTTCGTAAACTACAGTAGTTTCGTAATTTTTATTTTTTTTTCCAACCATGTTTTATTTATATTACCCGTAATTTTCCATAACGCGGATTATTATACAAAGCGGCGGATGGTATTAATCGCGTTTTATACTGTAATAATATCATTTATCGATATATTCTTAACTTGGAATTATCAAGAAAAATTAATTCGAATATTCGAGGACGTTTCTCTATAATTTCAGACTATTACCAAAAATAATAAATGGAGGAATTGCCGGTATTATCGGTGTGTCCGTTGTTTTTCCTTTGGATTTGGTGAAAACACGTTTGCAAAATCAAGTAATTGGACCGCACGGCGAACGAATGTATACCTCGATGTAAGTAAATACTTCGACAAACGAGAAAGTCCATTCATTTAATTTATTCGTATGCATGTTAATTGATAGCGTTTAAATTCTCAAGGTCGCTTTCAAAAATATCCCAAACGCGATAACGGAGTTAAACTGCAATTTCATCGTCCTTCTTTAATCGATAATATTTTGTTATTCGAGGATCCCATAAAAAAAAAATAAATAAATAATTAAAAAAGAAAACCAAGTTAACAATGAAACAACTATTTTTACAGGTTAGATTGTTTTAAGAAGACTTATAAAGCGGAAGGATATTTCGGAATGTACAAAGGATCCGGCGTAAATATTTTATTAATTACGCCAGAAAAAGCCATTAAACTCACTGCCAATGACACATTTAGACATTATCTCTCCACTGGTCCTGGGTATGTTAACGTGGATGTTTAAAATACGTATCGACTATTATTTTTATCAGGTACGATGTGTCCAACCCGGCACCACAGATCGACGATTTTTAAACAAGAGAGTCAACGTTTATGATTTTACAATTATTCTTCGGGTTTACCACCATTTATACCCTTTTCTTTTTTTTTATTTTTAATTTTCTTTTTATTTTTTTTTTTCCAATACATATTATCATTTAATTAAGATTTCAATTTAATTAAAATATCGCACGAATTTTACACATTAAAAATTTTTTTTACACATTTTTAACTGCATTTACATCGATAACAATTTTTTTCCCAAAAAAAGGAAAACAAATTAAAAAAAAAAAATTTACGAACGTTTTTTTTATACAAAATTTTATAGATTATCATTTATACGATTATGTTCTTCCGTAATAAGGCGCATATGTCGTGTACGGATGATACATGAGCCTGACAACAAAAATAAAAGATCGGAAGGCGGCAGTAAAAAAAAAAAAATAAAAAAAGTATTTTATCGCTGAGGGATGCGTGTACGATACAAGCAGAGTCGTGAGGAATCTCTATAGCGCAAACGCTACATACACTAACAAAAAAAGTACGTGTAAAAAGTGTCAAATGATTGAGTTGAGATCCGTAGAGCATTTTTTGGCGAGTTCTGATACTAACAATGTGAGATTGCAATAAAATTATATGATTTTTAATATTCCTTTTTTTTTGTTCTCTTTAATTTTTATTTGTAAAAAAGATTTATATACATGATTGTTAATGTTGTTAATTATAAATTCTCGCTGAAAAATGTCGTTATAGTAAATTGTGAAAAACATTGGATCTACCCTACTCCTCTGTCTAATCATGTCAAAAAAAAAAAAAAAAAAAAACGAAAAGAAATGGTTCCCTAGACTTTTAACAATATTTTTAACATGTAATATATTTTTGTTATTTGTTATAATGTGTGTGTATATTGATTTTATTGAAATAAGTATAATTATGCACGTTGCACAAGCAGGATACTTTTATTGCAATCATTAAATTATAATATTATAACTGAAATAGTTATAAAAATTATAATGTTATAACATAAAAGAAGATATGCTAACACAAATAAGGTATATATACATAAAAAAAAATACAATTGTGCGATTTCCCACAAGTAGATGTGATTGCAATTTTGAATACTCAAGTAATTTTACCATTTCCAAAGCATATGACTGTTATGTTAGCCCCATTTGTATTGAATTTAGTGTGCAAATTTTTTAAATTCTTTCAAAGATGTTAGTCTTTTCGTTTTTTTTTCTTTTTTTTTTTTTTTTTTTTTTATTCCATAGCCAGCAACTGCCATTACAACGTGAAATGTTGGCTGGAGGCTTAGCGGGAGCTTGTCAAATAGTTATTACCACTCCAATGGAATTACTTAAAATCCAGATGCAAGATGCAGGTAGAGTCGCTGCAGCTGCAAGAGAATGTAAGTAATTTAAAGCCTGTAAATTACATTTATTTTTTTTCTTGCTTATTTTTATATTTTAAAAATTATATATATACATATTATGTACATGTGTAATTGTTTAATATATATATATATATGTATATATATATCTTTTTAAATTGTTACTTTTACAAATACACGCATTTCCATTAATACAAATAACTCGGAATATATTGAATTATAATTATTTATCAGATTCTATAATACATCTCTTCTTTGTCATAGCTGGAAAGACTGTACCAAAAGTATCAGCATTATCTTTAACTAAGGATCTCCTTAGACAAAGAGGAATAGTAGGACTTTATCAAGGAACTGGAGCAACGGCATTAAGAGACGTTACGTTTTCCGTTATTTACTTTCCTTTGTTTGCTAGACTAAATAATCTTGGACCAAAGCGAGAAGATGGATCATGTAAGTTATTGATTTACTTATTCCATATAAAATATATATCTTTTAAGTATACTTATAATGTATTTTCAAATATTTCTAACAAATACATTTAACGAGATTTTGAAAGAAATTCTTTTAGAATTAATAGATGATTATTGTAAAGGTCTTAAGTTTGATACATTTTATAATTAGTTTCTTTTGCCTATTTATAGACACAATGAATTTCTTTGGGGCTCATAAACAATACAGGCTTGTCATAATAAAAGATTATATAATATCTAAACGGTCATCTAAAATGCTTTTATTAAGATTTATTTTGAGCAATGATAAATCTTTCTACAAAATTACAGCAGAACCAAGCATGTATTTAAGATACCTTAAATATAAAATAGTCATAGTTATAGAATTTATATTTTTAATCAGAAAACATGTATATGTTTGGTATCTCATAACTTTAATAGAATTCACAGAATATTATATGAATCTCTATAGTTATATATTAAACAAAGAACATTTCATTCTTGCTAATATTAGTGCCCATACTTATAAATACTTGTACATAAATGCACTATATGTAAGCAACATATTTGCCTTGTTATTTTTTTCTATGTCATTAATACTATCATTATAATTAAAAGCGATAAAGTAGACTTTTCTTATATTACTGTGTGTAGTCACAGTATAGTCATGAATTTAGTAAATATTGGGTCTTTTATTACATGACATTTGTTTGAAACAAAATAGTCATGATATTTGGATTAAGCCACTTACATGATTTCCTTTGATATAATTATAATTATATATTTTATTAGAATTATGCTCTTAAAGATACAAACTGATGAAATACATCTAAAATATGAGGATCCAAATCTGGAGTAAATAACAAAGTTTCTAATGTCGATGAATATTTCTGTACTTGTTCGTGGTGGGTCAAGAACACTTGTTGTAGTCGTCCTATGGTCCATTTGTACCAATGGGTATTATAATCAATGCCATCAGTATCACATCTTACTAAATGCTCAGAAAGAATCATTATAAATCGTTGAAATATAATGAGAAACAAATTTTTCTGATTTGCTTGTGCTGCTTCCAGTTTTTCCTCCATTCTTTCTACAACATCTTCTGATGGTTTCTCTCTATTACGGTCTTTATTAGTGTCATCGTCCTCGGATGAAGAACCAGATCTACTTTCAGCCCTTCTTAATTTTTCTCTCGCTTCTGCCAATTCTGTGGTTAGTTTAATGACATGTTTATTTTTTTTCCTTATGGTTAGGTGCAAAATTTCCCAAATATAAAGTTTTGTAAATTCTGATGCCATTTCTTTGGAAAATATCCAATTTGCTATAGCACTACATTCTATGATACCAGTTTTCAAAAATTTATCTGTTAATACTACCATCATTTGATAATGGTTCTTCCATAATGCATACATATTTCTTAATATACATATTTCAGCTTCCTCTGTTTCTGCAAGTACTTTAAAGACATAATGAAACTTTCCTATAGCTGCAAAACTATGACTAAAACTTTTGGAACCAAGATTAAGTAAAGTTTGAACGAAAACATCAATCTTTAATGGATTGAAATTATTTGTTTCTTCATGATCCTTAGGTCCTGGCAAAGTATTTAGAACATTCAAAACTTCTTCGGGTGTACATTTACGTCTTATAGATACAACTAGTTCGTGTGCTGCAGTAGTACCAGGTAGAGAGCTTGCTCCTTCTGATGAATATTTATATACTGGTTCTGGTAGTGCAGGTATCAATTCGGCATAAGATTCTGGCATCATGTCACGAATTCTTTGATAATATGATAACCTCAAAGCCTTTAGCAATACTTCTCTAATAAATTTAGGTCTTGGATGTTCTGGATCACGTTGTAAACAAGAATCCCAATCTTCCCAGGACCATCGAAATTGAAAATTACTTAAATGATATGCAAACCACCAAACAAAACGATCGAAAGCAGTAGCAGCCATGCTGTCTATTCGACGAAACAAAATTTCTGTTGCTTGGGCCAATACTTGTGGCATCGTTGAAGGCTGTAGTTTACAAAGTTCTATCAATATTGATCCATAACAAATCTCTAGATGTTTTGGCGTTGGTAATCTAAATAATTCACCAAATATAACTTCCACTATACAATAGTCCAAAGGAATTTTGGCTTTGTATGGAAAATTTAATAATTGTGCGGCACAATCTTTCCTCTCAAAATAATAATTGTTAATAATCTGACGTAAATGTTCCTCTATAAGAAATCTCTCAATGGCATGGCTTCCAGGTAATACAGGTCCCTCGGCAGGACAATCTGTATAATCAAACATACGAAAGACAGCAGTGGGCAATGGATAGGTACAATTTTCATGATGTGGAGGAGGTATTATTGCAGGCAAATTGTGTTGTAATGCTTCGCATAAAATAGAGTCAAAAGCAAGATACGGTCTAGGAATATGTTTCTCTGCCCAATTGTCTTGTCTAAGTTTTCTTACTTGTGCCCATAAGCAATCCAAGTATTCTTCTTGGGGATGGGGCGTATCGCTTGACCAAACTCTTAAAGCTGGCTGATGTTTCTTGTTACGCTTATTTAAAAATATTTCTATGGTTACCATTAGATGATCCAATTCTTGTTCTTTTTTCTCATAGAGTTCTCTTCCAACCCATGGTAATGTCGATAAAGCAGCAAAAACGTACCAATCGCGTCTTACTTGTGGTACACTATCTTCATTCGCAGCATCTAGCATATTATCGAATAACTGCATTAATGAACCGCACGATAAAACGTGGCAATTTACTAAATCCGCAAGGAACCTGAGCGAATATCTTGCTACATCCCACTTGCATGACTTTAAAGCATCCTTGAAATTTTTAACCATATAATCAACGAATTCACCACCAAAATTGAAATTCTTTGCATTTAATAATCCAACTAGAGTCGTATAAATGGTACATTTTTCTGGCATTTTAATAGCACAATCTGTTAAAATGCGGAGTATTTTACTACGAAATAGTCCAAGGTCAGCTTCCAAAACCGAAGCAAGGCCTTCCAAATTGCTTTCCAAGGAAGACGTAGATTTTTCACCAACTCTTAGAATTAAAGATTCCAAACGATCTTCGATCTCTTGATTTTCAGAAACACGCCTTCGCTTTTTATAAGCACGTTCATATCCATCGGCTTCATCGTGCAACCTTTTACGACTCATTTTGTCAATTGTAGAAACAATGTAAAGATCTTTATTCTGTACCCTTATTTACAGCTAAGTTTAATAGTTATAACGGTTTACTTGAAATACACGCACGCATTGATGAAACTTCTCACACTTCTCGATTCAACGATGACGCGACAATGAGAGATGTCGCTATAGAGTGGTAAAATTTGGGGGTTAGAACTTCTATGATAAAAAGAGGGCGCTCCATGCGTGCTGGCGCCAATTTGATATATGATTTAAATTCCACAAAATACGACTAATTATTTTATTCCTTTCCAGCCGTATTTTGGTGTTCGTTTCTTGCTGGTTGTGCAGCTGGATCCACAGCTGCATTATTAGTCAATCCTTTTGATGTAATCAAAACGAGGTTACAAGCCATTAAGAAAGCACCTGGTGAACCTACGTACGATGGAGTAATAGATTGTATTAGGTTAGTGAATTTGTGATGGTTTTTTTCTTTCTTTTGTAACATTAATGTCAATTATGCAATTATTTTCTTGCAGAAAAACGCTTGTTAACGAAGGACCAGTTGCATTCTTTAAAGGAGGTGCATGCAGAATGATTGTCATAGCACCATTATTTGGAATTGCACAAACTGTTTACTACCTCGGAGTTGCAGAATGGATTTTAGGTTTAAAGTAAAAGAAAGTTAATATATCTCCAAGCGGTACCATTAAATTACTCTGGGAAACCGACAATAATTGGCATAGAAATATATTTAAATGTGTTGTTTAAAAGCTATCTTACTAACATATTACATCTAATGCTATTAGATTGTCGCATATTTCCTTATCTTCTATACAGCTGCTTCTCATTTTCTTTGTACAATACATATTTTGTAGTTCAAAGTGATCGAAGTTACTTTTAATGTATAGCTTATATTATTTAATCGAATCACAGCTTCTATTACGCACCAAAGGCGAGTTGAACTTTGTACTGATTTTGAGAAATATTATATGTATGTATACTTATCACACATTATATATAATATATATGGCATACACAACACACACACACACATACATACACAGAAAAGCTTAGAAAATATTTAGAATAAAAGTCCATGCTGGGTTCATGGATATAATTATGTTGTCTTTTGTTGCCTTAAATAATATTCATGTATCTTTTAGATGTACACACATATATATATACATATGTGTGCATTTATGCGTGTTAATAATAAATTGATTATGAAAACAAAGTTTATAAGGAAATAAAAAAAGTAGTAATATTTACCATATCCACGTTATTAATTATTTTATAATATTATAAAAATAATTCCCCCAAAAATACGGAAGTTTATACAATTATATAAATAAACATTATCTTCTTCTGTGAATTAAGTTTATTTTACATTATCGTTTAATAATCATCGCTGTATAATATTTGTGATATGAGGTTTATTATAAATAATGTAGTACATACAATTGCATTAAATCGTTGCATGCTTTCATTCGCATTAAATTGAAACAAAACGAAGAATATCTCGCCTGGAGCTCGGATAAAATATAAAATCCCAAAGAAAAGAATGGATACCATGAGGAAACCAAATTGTGAAAATTATATACATGCATTCATCCAAACTTGGAATAGACATACACACACACGCATCACATACAATGTACTACACGCGAAAAAGAATAGTTTCATTTTTTAAAATGGTAAATAATGATAAAAATAAAATAAAATACAAAAAAAAACGTTCAAGGACGAGATTTTGGTATGGTTATATTAACATTTACGAGTGACGAATTTCAGCGGATTCATCACGGATGCAATCGACTTTATTATATTTATTGTATATTTTATCACATATAATGTATCATCTAGAAAATCATCAGGATAATCAACTAACGATAACGAACCACTGACAACGAATATTCGTTCGTCATATATATCTATATAACGTTATTATATACATATATAAAAGAGGTAGAAAAACACGGGGGAAAAAAGAAACAGACAATACAAAAATAATAAGTAGATTATATGGGTAAACTTATTCGTACGATACTTTTTACAAAAGTAAAAGAGTTATGTTATTATAATTGCGACAAGGATATTAAGGACGAGGTACCCAATGAGGCCATGTTTTTATGATGCTATAAAGTGCATCACCAGGACTTAAAGTTTTCGATACTTGTCGATGGGCAAGTAATTTATAATCCTTAGCAATTTTTCCAGCTTTAACACCTATCTCGATGATCTTCTTAGCGGCGTGTAATTGAGCCTTCGATGGTATCACAGAGTTGAACGTACCGATGAAAGATATTCCTATACTTCTGTTGTTGTAACCAAAGGCATGGGCACCCATATAATTCCAACTACGTCCAACGTAAGCAAGACCGTCACCACCAACGAGAAAATTGTATGCTATGTCTGACCAATTCCTCGATTCAATGTGAAAGGTCTGCGCAAATCTCACATGGAAAGTACATTCCGACTGAGTCTTACAAAATTCAGTGGCGGTGTGGCTAATGATAACATAAGGAACAGGTAGTTTCATCTTCGTCAAAGCTTGCGTTGGTGGCTGTGCTCCCCATTCGTTTCTTTCAACGAAACGTAAGTCGTCTATTATAACACCTAAAATGAATTTGTTTTTATTTAGATAACAATACTCCTACGTACTTATACTTGATGAGTCAATTTTGTTAATCATAAGTTGGTGCAGTAGAGCAATCAATTTTTGAACTATTATATTTATTAGTCTATAATGTTTCCATGTATCATATTTAATATAAATAAAGATAGTGTCATTGATGCTGTATGTATATGTATGTATATATATATATATATATATATATATATATATATATATATATATATATATATATATACACACACATATATATATACATATATATATATATAAGAATATTAGTAGTAGTAATTAGTGTAATCATTATAGCGATAAAACTGGAGTCATGATAAGAGCGATCATAAAGCAACTGTAGAAGCAATGACAACGATAACCACATACCACACACATATATATACATATCTCGTACAATATATATCTTATAAGAGAAATAATCTTTTAATTACGAACGTCGATATATTACCCTCGATAGAAGAGTCTGGAATTTCCGGAAAAATTGGAGTCGGTGGGACATCGTATCTATGAGAGGTATTTGTGAGAAGTACCGAACTCACGACGATCATGGTCACAAGAATTAAGGCTATTGTACACAAAAGTGCCGCGCATCGCCACGTCCATAGCCATTTTATTACTATAAAATATATAGCGATAAATTAAAAAAGGAAAATAATGATATATAATAAACTAGAATCATTTTATTTGATATTCCTTTTCTTTTTTTCTCACCGATCAACGTGAAAAAGATATAGAAAATTTTAATGCATTAACTTTGATTATTATCAATAAAAAAAAAAAAAAATGTCGCAAAATTACGACTACGATTCGGACATGCCAATCTTTTCGTTGGAACCCGTGTAAAATTTTGAAATAATTATACATACGAAAGAGAGAGAGAGAGAGAGAGAGAGAGAGAGAGAGAGAGAGAGAGAGATAAACGCGTTTAATGATACTAATCGATGAAATTCTACGTAATTTACAATGCATCTTTGAAAAGAATCAATTAGCACAATATTGGTAATGTGAAATGAAAAATTCTATAAAAGAAAATCGAATTTCTATACTCGTTATTATACGGTAAAAATGAAATTGGCGAAGAATATAGAATATTAATTTTTTGATCGTATCAAACATATAACCTATTAATTATTCACGGGGAAACAACATTTTACTCAGCTCTTTGATTCATTTTTATCCTTTTTATTAGACTTCCAAAAATTCATGCACTTTTTCACTGAATTAATCCTTCTTCCATCGAAATCCAGCAAGACACTATTTTTTTTTTTGTTATCCCCTTTACTATTACTTATAAAATAAACTTCATATAATTTTTCTTTATATATATATATATATATTTCACTCCGTACTTAAAAACTCCGTGTTAAACCTTACGACGCGGTGAAAAAAAAAGTTAAAATAATTACTGTAAAGGTATTATTTAAAAAAATTTACCGATTTCCGATGAGAAAACGCGATTCCTGATAAATTCGATCGGCCGATCGATCTTTATGGAAATACAAGAATCGCAAGGGCGACAACAAAAACACGCGCTATATCTTTCAAAATAATATTTGTACGAACAATAGTCAAGGAAATCGAACATGACGGTGACGAGGGAAAAAAATTGGATCTATTAATAAATCGAATAAAAAAAAAAACAAAAAAAAGACGTGCAACGCGCGATCGATATTATTCGTACGTTACAACGAATGTGTTTTCACTTTTCGTACACCGTTCTAAGGCTACGTTATACGAAAAAAATCTTCCGTCATATTGATTTTTATATGAAGGACCGTGTTTTGTTAGATGGTATTTTTTACCGGAAATTAGATCGAGATAATACTTAAGACTCATTCAATAAATAGAATCGATAACAAATTTGATTGTACATCTCCATTTACGTACGTATTGGAATTATCACATATTTGTTATTATATATATATTGCTGTGCTGTGTCGTTGTGTGGGGAGGAGAGGGGAAAGAGAAGTATGTAAGAAAAATCGAAGAAAAATATTTAGATCATATTGAACAAATTCGCGTAACGATTTTAACTAATCCATTTTAATTGATCCATTAACGCCTCTTATATATTTATAAAAAAAAAAAAAAAAAAAAAAAAACCTGATCAAATCGTTTTTTCCGTGATCCTTATCGATGGAATGTTTTATCGCGACGTTAAAAAGATAAAGTTTTCTTTGAGGGGAAAAAAAAGAAAGAACTAGATTAAATCGCAATTAATAAATATTCTTATTGAAGGTTCTATCACTTTATACAGTTAAAAAAAATAAAATAAAATTTCGACAATGTAAACGAATTGAATGATTCTTAATTAGAATGACGAGAAGGATAACGCAATGGTTGTCCTATTTACTGTAAAAATCGTGCACATCTGTAGCCTTCGTATCACCTTGGTATCATATCTCTCGTCATTTTTCTGTTTTTGATATTCAATTTATTCCGAATAAACACACGTGCGTAATGTTTAAGTTCGTGAACTTCGAAAAATCGAATCGTTACGAGTATAGAAGCCTAATTTACACGACGACGACGATCGTCTACGTCATAATCATGATTCTCTCGATACTTGATATATTTTTATATGGAAAATTTAACATTTCCCGAATTAATGGTGTGTATGTGTATGTAAATAATTAAGAGAGCCAGCGTGACGGTGAAAAATAATTAAATTGAACGACTTCTCTCTCTCTCTCTTTCGTCGTATGCGTCAGTAAATTATAACAAAAGTTCTCAATACAGTCTTCAATTATCAGGATAAACCTATTTTCGTGACCACTTTTCGTAATCGCAATTACACGCATAATATTTTGTTTTTTTTCCCCCCTCGCACGTCCTTCGATATCTCTCGATCGCATCAGATTTGGCATGCCCGTAATAAAATATTGAATGAACTCAATTATAGATAGATAAGAGAAAAGAAACAGCCGATCGTTGTTGATTTATTTATCAAATATTATATTATCGTGAAGCGCAATCACCTTTATCGTAATCATTCTTTTCCGATAATATCGGCCTGTTCGGGCCGAAATCAGTTTTGCTCGACGACAAATCGGAAACATTGGCGTCCGAAGCTCGTGCCCTGTCATATTCGGTCGTCGTCGTCGTCGTCGTCGTCGTCGATGTTGCCGGCTCTTGACCCTGCACCGAAGTTGGATTCGTGTAAACGAATTGCTTTATCGTAACTGGTCCTTTGTAAAAGGTCTTGTTACCAAGATGAACGTTCGTTGAATTTTTCACGCATATATCACCGAAGGTCGATGGATCGGCATTCGGTAATATAACGTTACCGTTTGGTACTGCCACCTGTTGTTGATGTTGTTGGACAACAGTGGACACCGGTAAATCGGTCTCCCATCCTTCTTCCTCTAAATCAGTATCGTCGTCGTCGTCGTCGTCTTCGTCTTCGTCGTACTCCTCCTTCTCCTTCTCTTCTTCTTCTTTTTCTTCATTGTCCGCATTATTTTCACAACAAACAACAACATTATTCTTATAACCTATGTCACTGCACTGCGTAGAGGTACCCACGATACCACCATTGCAATTGGCTATCGATTCTGTTGCGATCAACGTATTTTTATTTTCCTTAGACGATTTCGATTGATCGAATTTTATGCGATGATCGGCCGACTCGCGTGACGATTCGATTTGAGATGATACGTTGATTGCACGATTATCTTGTTCTCTTTGATATAGATTATTGTCTCCTGTTTGTTGTTGGTGTTGTATCAGTGTCACCATAACCGTTTTCTGTACAAAGATTTTAGTTAAGATCGCTAATACTTCGTTATAAAATAGAAAGTGAGCGAGTGAGAGATAGAGATAGAGATAGAGGGGGGGAGAGAGAGGAGCGAATGTGTGTGTTAGAAAAGTACGCTAGGTTATAATAGACGTGTAACTATAGTTTTAATCTGGAACTGCATAATCTCGATAATTTCCCTCTCCTTTTCTCTCCCCCCTCTCTCGTTTAATCACAAGTTCAATGCAAGGTAATGCCCACGGCAGATAGGCGTATATCACTCAATTATGAAAATTTCTATCGGTCGATATATATATATATATATATATATATTTAATGTAATATTAAATTTGCAAAGATTAGATATCGTTAGAAATTCGTAAATATTCATCGTAATATTTCCCTAGGCGTGTTATTGCAGTGAATAAGAGAAGAGAGAAAGTTTCCAGTATTATCGATGATTATAGCCGTTCATTAAATATGCTTTATTAGTGGGAACTAATTGTATGGTGATTCACGTAGATATAAAATTAACGCGAAACTCGATATTTTCTCTCTCTCTCTCTCTCTCTCCCCCCACACTCTTTCTTTTTTTTATCACTATATTACAAGGATAATGTCGAGTTGTCGATCACTTTTTATTTTCTTTTCTTTCTTTTTTTTTTTTTCAAGAAAAATAAACAGAAAAAATGTCTGTCACGAAAGGAAGATAAATCGACAATATGATATCGCATTAAGATGATTAAATTCGATCGATCGTTACCTTGTACAAATCATCATTCGCATCAACCGTGGCCACTCCTGATAGATAAAACAAACGGAGTTACGTTAATCGTTGTTAATAACTCTTCTTTCTTGATATTTTTTTCTATCTTTTTCTTTTTCTTTTTCTTCTTTTCCCCACTTCCAGCGATTTTTCAATGGTGGCGTCGTAAAATATAAACGCATGAATTTAACACTCGTTAAAATCTCGACGATACCAACAGTTTCACCAAACGATGTTTTTCCTATAGCGAGAGCTAACACAGAATAATCGATATATTCGTTTCGTTAGAATGTTCTTTCAATACTGTTCGTCTTTGTTGATGATGTTACGAGTTTTCCCGAAGGTCAAACTTGAAAATGTCGAATCAAGTCGAGAGACAACGAAGAGAAAAAGAGAGAGAGGGAGAAATATTGGTTATAGATTGTTATGAAGAGAATTATTAAAAAAATCATTCTTGCCTTATCGCTAATATTTTTATCTTTCTTTTTTCTCTCTCTCTCTTTTTCTACTATATGTTTCTTCCTCTTTCAATCTCGATCGCGCGGGTTAATTTAATTTTTCAGATGAAGAATGCTCGCACGAGATCTTATTTTCTCAGAAAAGGGGAAAAAAAAAAGACACGATTGCGCCAAAATTCCTGTTATACGTTGTCAACACTATGTCACACGATGTCGTGACATTATGTATTTCGCTTAATCGCAATTAGAGATTCGTCAATTCTTACGATTATTTCCGAATATTAAAGCCATGTTATATTGTACACGTTGTCTGGCCGGCCGCCATTACGCGCTACTAGCGACATCAAACGAAGGATTTCAATGATCATTTTTCGAAACAAAACTCGTCCGACGCGAGTTCCGTTTCCTTATGTTTTCTTTTGTAATTTCTGTCTCGTTTACAAACCGTCCGTCGAAAATAAAACGCCATTATAATAAAAACGTTTATCTTTCTTCTTTCTATTTTTTTTTCTTCTCTCGATTATACTTTGTTCCCAATCTAGCGGAACGAATTACGTCAGCGACGAACAGACTATTTTTATGACGTCACGATTTTGTACGATCTATTATATATATATATATGTATTTATATATATTAATTAAAATCGATCGATGCTTGCATTCGCTTAATGATAAAAAATCATATTTAATCCACACAATCATTCTCTTTCTCAATTTTCTATCGTTTCATATATATGGCTGTTGTTTACTGTTTCAATATTTGACTTCGTAAGTATGCCTACGTATTATGTATGTGGGCGCGCTTTTATGTGATCGCGAGATAAAGTTCGATGCGCATTAATTTAAATCGATATGAAAAAGTTCAGAAAGAATGTACTTTACTGCACCATAAAAGAATAACAAAGGAAATTAGAGAGCTCACCTGTTGAATATACGAAGATTGATAAAAGGATAATGAATAATAAATGAATACGAACAGTTGCGGGCTTCATTTTTCAATTGTTGCTGTTTCGATGATTTAACAAATTTGTTTCTTAGAACGGAAGTTCTCAACATTTATATACCTATTCATTTATCATTGTATCAATAAATATAATAAAAATAATATTTATCAAATATATCGAAGATAGATTAAATTGTTTGTTTTGCATAATGCAGGAAGTAAAAGCTTAAAAGATTTAGTTACAATGACCTATTTATGTTAAGATTAATTGATGACTATGATATCTGCTCTAAAAATAAGATAATCTCCTTCTAAGAAACAAATTCATTTGATAACAAAATATCTATTACGTATATAAAGATGATTGGATAATTATCACAGAAATGTATATAATCAATGAGAACGTTGTTTTCACGAAACAAAGATATGATTGGTAGAAGTATACTGTTCGCTAATTGGGCATCCTTTTCTGATGCAAAGAACTCTTCACTATGATTGGCTGAGACATTTCTATAATATGCAATAATCATAAACATTTGAAGTTGTTAATGGTATTTCAATGTCAAATAAATATTATTTTAATGTCAATTCACAATATATAAAATAATAATTAAATAATGATCGCATAGAAAGATTATAATTACTAATTCATTACAAGTAATGTGAACTTACGCACAAGATACGAAGAATTAATTTTAGAATACAGATTATCCATATGTCAAAGGTTATATTCTGACAATAATTATTATCAATTTGAGTATTTTGTTGTTAAAATATAATCTATGTGCAAGTGGAAATTATATGAAATGAAAAAATTGTTTTTCTCTTTCTCCTATTATTTTGATAAAATTTTATAATAATATAACTTTAAAAATTCTAAAAAGTCAATTATTTAGATATTGAAATTTATAGATATTGTTATTTGTGTTATAAAGAATTTATTTTTCTATTTTACCTAACGAATCGAACCCATTAATCCAAATGGAATAAGAATCATTTAATATAATATACCAGGTATTACAATGTAAATAATATACCAAGATTTACAATGTAAATTATTATATGAATATTAGTTACGCAAAGATTTATTAAAGAAGTAACTTTTTTTTATATTATATATTTAATCTATCATTCTGTTTATGTATCTAGTTTTCGCCCGCCTTTTACGCTTATGGGATACGTTTTTAAATACTTATCATTATAATCATCAACGAAGGAAGAAAGAAAAATGTTTGAAATATAAATTTCAAAACAAAATGAGCATAATTTGTGTATCATGTAATATTAAATGATGTTGCATCAGTTAAATGATCTTTCACTTATGAAAATAATATTTATCATTGGAATCAACTTTTATACATGCAGATTGTATCGCACATTACTTTTCTTTATTTCTATAATATAAAATCCTTTTATTTTAATAATATGCAATTATACATAAACACCCGCATACTCTACATCCCATTATATTATACATATACATTATAGTAAAATAAAACAATAATGTATAAATTGTATATAGATCATCCTGCAGAATGAATTATTTCATTTTATGAATAAGTTTACATACGGCAGACTAGAGAAATTCAAAATGATAGAAAATAAATGATTGTTATTGAAGTTTGTATAAAATATATCGAAGTATACGAAAGTGTTATCGAATAAATAAAAGCAAAGGAGTTCGTGAGCGTAAGAGAGCGAAGTATGGCCATTTTGGCGGGTGACGTCTTTTCACGCCGCGCGTCGATAATTATGACACAAAACGGAGTTAAATAATTATGATCGAGAGTGAAGATCGGAGAAATACTTGATAAATAATTTTTTCACGAATTATAAACTAAAAACCGTACTAGCACAATTACCGTTATTTATAATGACGATTATATATGTAAGAACAAAGCGAACACTTTTAGCCGACGACGATCGGGGACACGTCGTGTAAAATTTTCAACTACGTTAGGGTGGGGGGCTAATGCACCATGGGAAGAATTTGCGACAGACGCATGCGCAGTTCAGTTTACAGTTGGAGCTTGGAAGAAAATGGCGTCTGCTAAGTTTCTGGAGGAAGCTCTGAGTACGGACATTGATGAATCTGCAGTGAACGCGATAGTAGGCTCCCTCGAAACACAGCTGGTAACATCAACGCCAACCGTTTCTAGCCATCAAGCGAGTTCTGCGACGACCAGTCAACAGAATCACCAGGTGAACAGCGGTATTTCCAACGGGGGCACCATTACTACGGCGGTACAACCACAGAAACATGGGGTTTCTAACGGTGGCGGTGCCACCCCCGTGAACAATCTTTTGACTCAAGAAGTTACAAAATCGATCACTACGAGTACTTTACTCCCTGTAAATGTGGTCACCTCGAACGCAGTTGCACCAGGACAAGAACCTGTTAAGATAATATATCCTACGATCGGACAAGTTATTGCTACAACGGGAGTAGCAACGGCTAATAACAAGCTTCCTTTTCCCACACAAACTGTTGGGCAACTAGCTAATGGTACGTTAGGTATAACCTCACAAGCAGTACTACAGACAACATCCAACGCCGTCTCAAACGTTGGTACTATCAGTCAAACTGGTAATCAGGCAGTAGCCGGAGTAAACAAGCAAGCAGGTACTGCTTTAGTGATAAAGACTAGTGTAGCACCCGGTGGCATGGTTTCCGTCCCGATGTCTGTTCCTGTCTCTGTGGCTAGCAGTGTCGTTAGTACGGCATTGCAAGGCAAAGCTGGTGTAACGCCGACGATAGTACCCAGCAATGTGCAAATTCTCAATGTTAATGCGATGAGACCTGGGACGCCAGTGGCGGCGCAACAAGCTGGAAAGCAAGTTACACCACGAGTGGTGATTGGTCAACACATGGTTGGGACAAAACCTGGAGCTCCGGGGGTAAGAAAAATATATTTTAAATGCTATTTATTTGTTAAAAATTATTTTATAATATCTTATCACGATTAATTGCCCTTTTAAATGTCGTATAACGTATAATCCGGAATTTTGGATTCCGCAAACGTAAGTTTGGAATTATGTAAACAATGTCTGAAGTTTCAAAATATGTTTTGTTTTATTTTTATTAAATAACGCACAAACCAATTAATGTTATCTATAAGTAATTATTGTATTTCTAAGTAATTTGATGAAATTCAATGTAATCTATCTATTTATACATATATATATTTATATATATATATATATATATTTATATATATATTTATATATATATACATATATATATTTATATATATACATATATATATTTATATATATACATATATATATTTATATATATACATATATATATTTATATATATATACATATATATATATATTTTGAATAATGTTTATTTACAGATCACATTACAAGCACTACATGGTCTTCAACCTGGAACTCAAGGCCATTTATTATTAAAAACGGAAAATGGTCAGTATCAATTATTAAGAGTAGGACCAGCACCAACAGCGGGAACACCATCCGGTACTGCTGTTACTCCCAATAGTATCACAGGAAATGCAGTGGTTGCAGCTCCATCTCCTGGCACTACCTATCGCCTAGCCTCTGTGCCGGCTGTAAGTAGGCTGAACACTCAGTTCACTGGTCCACCACTCGCCACGTTAAGAAAATCTGTTCAGGTGACGCACTTTTATACCTGCTATAAGACTCGATGTAGTAGTTGTAGAAACTCATTGGTTTGTGATTTTAGTTTGTTGGAATGGTGTTCTATAGTAGACTACGTATTTCATTTCAATACTACAAAATTTGATTGCATTCCACCTTGTAAAAGTTTGGAATTATTTTTGTATTATAGATATTTATTTTCTTTAGTTGTTGTTGATCATTATAAAATTATAAATCTTTTTATCATTTGAAAATGCTTGTATTTTTAAATATGCTGTTTTCCCCAATATTATTGAAGCTTTTATAGTAACTTTTCTTTTATTATAAATACAATAAGATACATTATCTATTAATGCGATAGAATTGTTTTTCATTTACCTTCTAGAATGCTATTATTTGTATAGAGTAGTTTATATCTTTTTCCTATTAGTAGTGAGTTTGGTAATTTTTATAGTATTTTTATGTATTGTATATGGTATTGTTGAGTTTGTTTTATAGGGATGTTGGAAGTATAAATTTAGTTATAAAGGGTTGTAAATTCAGATTTTTTACCAATCCACTTGGAAAGTAAATATATATTTTGATAGCATTTTATTTATTTATTTTTTTTATTTATATGATATGTCAATTGATATAACAATATTATTATATGTATGTCACATCTGTCTTTAACTATGGTAATTCATGTTATTAATTATATTTTTTTATTTTTTTATTGGTTAAACCTAACATTAAAAATTATAAATATATACAATCTGTAAGATTTATGAAACTGCTAAATTTAAATACATTTGTCAAATATTGTACATTGTTCATTACCCTTACTAAGGTATTACAATGGATTTAAATAGAAAATTGACAATAAGCGAGTCTATACAAGGTACAAGTGCGTCTAAGATTATACATAAACATTATAATAATGAGGGTTTTTAATTGATTAATACAAAGAAATATTTGATCTAGATTTATATTAAGTATACAATTTTTTGCAAGCATGCATATAGGCAAACATGTCCTATTTTATTAGTTGTAGTTATTTGATTACAAGAAAATGCACTATGCTAGAAGTAAATATATTTTAAAAATTTATTTAGTTATATTATCTTTCTAAGTACATATTTTTATATATATATATATATATATATATATATATATGTCAATTGTATATACACATATATATATATATATATATCTGCCAATTGTATATATATATATATATGTCAATTGTATATATATATTGTATATATAATACTTATGTAAAAATTTTTATTGTGTATTAAAGCAGACAGTGACAGCTGCCATTACAACAACAAATGCAACTCCTCCTACTCTTACTACTGCAGCTACTACAACAGCTACTCCAACTGCTACTACGGTTCAAACAGTTCAGACGCCGGCACAGGTGAGTTTATTTGTACATTAAATTATCCTGTGAAAACTATCAAAAGAATATCATCTAAGTTATTGTAAAAATAGAGAAAAATGTGATAGTACTTTCTTTTCTATGGTCTTTCCTTATGTAGAATGGAATGTCATAAATGGATTATAGAAATGATAAAAAAAAAAAAAAAAAAAAAAAAAAAAAAAAAATAAAAAAAAAAAAATAAAAAAAAAAATAAAAAAAATAAAAAATAAAAAATAAAAAAAAATAAAAAAAAAATAAAAAGAAAAAAAAAGTATTTTATAAATCTGTTTATTTTAATATTTTGTTATATTTTATTCTGTTTAAAAATGTTATATACAAGAAGGACAGCCTATAAAATTTCTTTGTATTTATAATAACTTGGAATATTTTTTCTAAATACATTTTGTGGGACACTGTGCATCAAAATTATATTTTTATATTCATTTTTGTATTCAAATTACATGTTATTTTTTTTTCTTTCTTAGCGTCAAACTACAGATAATACCAAAGAAAAGTGCCGTAAATTTTTAGCGAATTTATTAGAATTGTCTAGTCGTGAGCCTAAAGCAGTGGAACGAAATGTTCGGACTTTGATACAAGAATTAATTGACACTAAAGTTGAACCTGAAGAATTTTGTGATAGACTTGAAAGATTATTGAATGCGTCTCCACAGCCATGCCTAATTGGCTTTCTCAAGAAAAGTCTACCACTTCTGCGTCAATCTCTTGTGATGAATGAATTAGTTATCGAAGGAATAAAACCTCCTCCAGCCAATGTTGTTTTTTCTATTGCATCTGTGACATCAACGGTAACACAGGTAAAGGTTGTTTTGCTTAATACGACTTTCTTTAATTTTAATGTTCAAATATAATTGCCTTTTATCTTTTTGTTTTTATAATGTCCAACAGCAAAATCAAATTAGACCGACAGCCTCCATCGCTCCTACAATCCCTGTTGCATCTACACAAACTACGCAAGTAAGAGTAATGACACCAATACCCACACCCACAACAACAGTGCCGCGACCTACCCAATCCGTACAACAAAGGCTGGTAAGCGTTCGTTTGATATATCCTGCAACTCGTATCTCGTAATTTTTTTTTTTTTATAAATGATTTAATTGGCCTTTAGATTCGCCCAGTGACGACTGTCGTACGCAGTCCAACCGCTTACGCTGTAAAATCAACAGTAGCTGTTACCAATATACGTCCTACTGCGCCTGTCATTCAAAAGGCAACAACTACGACTACCGTTGTAAAAACAATAACAACTGTAACGCAAGCTAAAACAGTCAATACACCCTCTATCGTTAACAGGACGATAGTGCCTTCCTTGGTGCCAAAACCTACTGCCAAAGAAAAAGAAAAAAAGACTTTTTCTTCGGCTGGATATACGTAAGTATTTGTTACTATCCATATGTATAGGTATATTTGTAATGATGATGATTATTACTACGAAATAAAATATTCTGAAATGGTGGAAAAGACGAATGTAGAATGTATTTTTTATTTTGCGTAGTGGTGATGATGACATCAATGATGTAGCAGCTATGGGTGGCGTTAATCTTGCAGAAGAATCTCAAAGAATTCTCGGATCGACGGAATTTGTAGGAACACAGATCCGTTCCTGCAAAGATGAAGTGTTCCTACATATGACTCCGTTGCAACAGAGAATTAAGCAAATAGGTAACAATTCAGTGGTTATATAAAATATATATAAAAGGAAACATAAATATATATATATATATATATATATATATATATATATATATATATATATAAAAGAAAACATACATTTTTTTTGTCCTCCCTTTAGTTTCCAATTACGGCTTGGAAGAACCTAATCAGGAAGTCGCCGCATTGATTTCGCATGCTGCACAAGAAAGGTTAAAAAATTTGGTTGAAAAATTGGCAGTAATCGCTGAACATAGGATAGATCTTATAAAGGTAAATTCGAGGTTATTAATATTTATATTTAATGTTGGTTATCGTATTACATTAGATATTTGATTTATGACGCGTCCCCGTTGTATCTATATTGATTATAGGTTGATCCAAGATACGAAGTGACGCAAGACGTGAGAGCCCAGTTAAAATTTTTGGAAGATTTAGATAGGGTCGAACGCAGGAGACACGAAGAACAAGAAAGGGAATTATTGCTGCGTGCTGCTAAAAGTCGTGCTAAGACGGAAGATCCGGAACAAGCTAAGCTTAAGGCAAAGGCCAAAGAGGTAACTATGCAATGCCATTCCTTCATTTTATTTTCTTTTATTTTTTTTCTTTTTTTTTTTTCCCCAATGACATTAATATGCCAACAAAAGATCAAGATAAAATGTAAGAAAAAAATTTGACGAGTCTCAGTGGTCGTTGGTCGATTATTTTTTCAGATGCAACGGGCAGAAATGGAAGAGTTAAGGCAAAGGGAAGCCAATTTGACTGCCCTGCAGGCAATTGGCCCTCGCAAAAAACCTAAACTCGATGCGGGCGGACCGGCCAATAGTCCAGGAAGTAATTCCAATTTGAACACGTCGGTTACCGGAATGAACAGACAAATGCCAATGAGACCACGTTTGAAGAGGGTAAACTTTCGTGACTTGTTGTTTCTTCTTGAACAAGAGAAAGAAACGTGTAGAAGCACAACGCTATACAAGTCTTACTTGAAGTGATGCTCTATGAAGGGCAGGAACTCGAATGATCCGCCCGACATATGGCGTCCTAACTGCACGGTCTTGTGTGAGCTGGTCTCAATGGGTCCGAATGAACAGTGCGACATTACACTGTATGTTGTATCGTACAGCGTTTCATAGTTCTTCTTTTCCTTGTTCTTTTTTTTTTAATTTTTTTTATTATTATTATTATGTTTTTTTTTCGTTCTTTCATACGATGAAATACGCTGCGGATCAGCCTTGTGATATCGCATACATTCAAAAAAGTAATGTTACTTCTACCATGCTTCCCTACTGTAAATGACTGAGAAGAATTTTTTAAATGTAATATAAATAGATCGTTCTTTATTTTTCAACACGAGATCACAACCAACCGGAGGAAAGAGGAATGTGTATGAGCACATCTCTCATCGTTAGTCTCTTGAATAATA
>OU426863.1:5563286-5583286 GCA_911387685.1 Dolichovespula media | reverse complement strand
TTATTGGAAATTTATTTGTTGATGAAAATAAGATCAAAAAGTTTATAAAAATGATAGGATAAATCCGATGTGTATAAGCATCTCTAAAATTCTATATAAATAATGTAAAAAGTTTTAATGTAACCTTATGTAGTATACCATATGGCTCAAATGGAAAAATTAATGTCTCGACGGGCCGCAAATACAGTATTCTATTCTTATGCGAACAATTAACGCTAATGATGTAGAGAAAATCATGGAAGATTATCTTTCACTTTGATAGAGCAATATTAAAATGATCTCTTTGATTACAATTGAAAATTTCTCATTTGATTCTCATTGTAGGAGTTGATAAATTATATTAAAACATGTTAAGAAATGTTATGGCATTTTCCAAACTAACTAAACTATAAAATATGCAATTTATATAAGATAAAATGAAGAATGATACATATATATATATATATATATATATATATATATATATATATATTATATATATATATAAAAAAAGATACATTTGATCTCATAATTAATTATCTTTAACATTAACATGCATATATATATATATATTAATTATTTCATTGATGTCTCTCTCTCTCTCTCTCTCTCTCTCTCTCTATCTATCTATCTATCTATCTCTTTCTATCTATCTATCTCTCTCTCTCAATCTCTCATTGCTGTTATTCATTATAAATTGAGAATAATTAAATGAACTATTTAGATTTGAATAAAAGGCCCGTCGATGCAAAACAAATATTATAAAGTATATATCGTATAAATACTTTATTTTTCAGTAATGATATAATTTTTCCACAACACGCACACACATTGCCATTCATATCATATTTTTGTTGTGCACGTCGTTTGTAAGAAATTCGTTCACTTAGATTTGTGCTTTCCTTTTTGCAATTATTTATGTCCTTTTCTTATGGATTTGAGAAATGCAATGAATCCTTCAAAACTAGATTATAAAGAATACTTACTGCCACTAAGTGGAATATTGATATAAATATATAAATAGATAAATGTATAAAAAGTAACGGTATAGCAATTTCGGTATAGTATGCTATTTTTACAAATTGTATTGAAAAGCAGTAATCGAGAAAAAATAAAATTTAAAACAAGTTTCACCAAAGAATCATCCAAGTTTATTCTTCTTTTTACTATAGTTTTTATAATTAAAATACAATTGATATTATTATGCCAATTAAATTTTTCTCTCTAAAATTCTGCCATTTAATTTTGTGAAAAGAAGAAAGCAAACGAAGATGCATTATAATAATAAATATAATAATAATAATAATAATAATAATAATAATAATAATAATAACAATAATAGTAATAATAATAATAATAATAATAATAATAATAATAATAATAATAATAATAATAATAATAATAATAGTAATAATAATAATAATTGTAATAATAATGATGATGATGATGATGATGATGATGATGATGATGATGATTATTATGATGATGATGATGATGATGATGATGATTGATGATGATGATGATGATGATGATGATGATGATGATGATGATGATGATGATGATGACGATGATGATGATGATGATGATGATGATGATGATGATGGATGATGATGATGATGATGATGATGATGATGATGATGATGATGATGATGATTATGATAATAATCTATAAGTACATTTCGTAGACGCTTCTTCAATCGAATTAATCGCGCTTTGGATTTTAAGGTTATAGAGACATCAATTGAAAACTACGTCGTAAAAAAAGCAGCTAACAAGTCGAAAATATTGCTTGGAGAACAGAAAACCATCAGGTTTGTGTTTTTTTAAACATCTTTTCCTACGCATTTACAGAAAAATGTAACGTCGTAAACATCGATGGTTGCAATTTTTGTTCGATTTTGACGATCGAGGGGGACTTTCTCATTCGTAAAGATAAAAGTATTTTTTTTCTTATCTCGTCGGGAGTTTAAGAGAAATGTTTTCATTTCCTAAGCGAAAAGTTACGTCCAAAGGACGATATAATTTTCAAAAGTAATTTTGCACCCGAGTGAAAACCCTCTTCCTTTTTTTTTTCTTTTTGAAAATCTTTCGAATAAGCCCTCGAAATCGGGGAAAAAAATTATGAGTGCAACAATTCGTGGCGCAAATCTCGTTTTTAACCGTTCTCCTTCGTTCGATCTAATTTAGCGCCGGTGGCGCCACTTCGCGTTCGTGTCAAAACGGTCGAAGCTCTATCTCTCTTCCCTAATCCTCCATCTTCCCACTCCTATGCGTCCGACAATATGCACCTAAATACGGACACTGGATACCAGGTTGCTTTATGTGCGAGTAAGATCGAAAAAGAAAAAGAAGAAAAAGAAGAAAAAGAAAAAAAAGAAAAAAAAGAAAAAAAAGAAAAAAGGAAACAAAAACGTAAAAGAAAAGAAGTCGCCACGATTCTCGTAGAGCTCCTCCTGATTTAGCATAAAAGAAATATACATATGTGTAATATATGTAAGGGGGCGGATTTCTCTTTATTATAAACGTTCATTTATTTTATCGGGATTTCTCGTCGTTATTAAACGTTTATTTACGTTTTTAAGGTGCAAGGAAAAGATTACCTTTTAATACCATGTTTTATCGTCCGGGCACGTTTCACGCATTCTCTTTCTCAGAGAATTATAATTATAAGAAGAATGAATTGGAATACCAGTGAATTCATTAAAGGAATAATTTACCATGCGAGTAAATAATGATTAAAATGTTTAATTCACGATTCTCCATTGCCAGATAAGTTTAACGAAAATATTTCGTTACGACTATTCGTGAAATATTCCAACGGAAATAATAGAGAAATAATAATAATTTTTTAAATAAATTTAATAACTTTATCTATATATATATATATATATATATATATATATATATATATATATATTAAGATTGAAATATTATTTATTCATTATTTCATTTTGATATTACTTTTATATATAATTATTTTTTTATTTTCGTAAAAAGAGTAGCTCTACGTACGTGTGAGATGACAAAAATGTATCCGTAGGAAAGATCCGTTTGAATTAGCATAATTAAGAAAAAACTTATTTAATTTCACGCCAACGATTAATTAAATTTCTAATGACATTTTGCTTTTTAGATTTAACAAAAAATTAATAAATTCATTTACATTTACTGTCGCGTGATATAATTATTATGTGCGTCCAAAATTATCCGCTAACTTCGACGCAATCAATCGACGTCCGTTTTGAATTCCTGTTTGCTGTTAAAGATCGCGTCTTCTCGTTACGTTAAGATTGGTTAAGGCTATTCCCTACCTTTTGTTCGAAGCGTGTGTGTGACTTAAGCGTCAGTTATATGAATAAAATATGAACTATGAATGCAAGCGGAGAACGCTGTCCCCCACCATGCGTCCGTCGTATCGGTGTGTAAGCTTGTGTTGGTTATTACCCTTTCATGGCATCCGTAACAATTGGTTTCATTCTTGGTTTCAAACTACTTGTGAAGTTCTGCGACGGATGAATGATACGTAGCTGGTTGAACGTATATATATATATATATATATATATATATATATATATATATATATATATATATATACAGTCCGTGCGACTGTTAGAAACAGTATTTTAAACTTTGCGAACAAACACTGACTCTAACGACTGCATTGCACGTAATCGATTTAAAAACACTTGTGTCGTTTTAATCGCGAAAAGCGAACGAACAAACACTGTTTCTACTTCGCGATATTTTTAATTTAGCGAATACAAACAATCGATTAATTCATTGCCACGTGCACGATCGTAATGAAGTTCTGAAAAAAACAAAAAAATACGAACGACGTAATTAGTATCACCATTATAATGAGAAATTGTATAAATTATATTCGAGAGATGTATGATATAGAAATATAAATATAAATAAATATATATATAACTTACTTTAAATCTTCTTTGATGCCTGCAAGAGAGAGACATCCTTGGAGAGCTTCGATTATACTTCGTCCGAATCCAATGGAAGACTGATCCAGTAATCGTACAGTATATAACATAAGCCCAACTACAACCAGATCAAATTTTTAAGTATTGAAATTTTTAAAGGAAATTATATTAAGTTTCTAGCGCATTCCCGTATTTTTAATGTTGAAACGATTCTATTATTGTTTTATTATTAGTTAATTGTAACCGTGTACATTAATGATCGTTTAAATAATTATTAAATTACCGAAAGTATTCAATTTAATTTCTCGCGTTTAAATTTAGAGAGTATCGATGTTTACGCGTCGGAGTGCAAGGTAAAACTGACTCGGTTATTGTCAAAGTCAAGAACAGGACCGTTTATGTTTATTTTATGCAATGCCAACTATACCGAGATAAAATTTTGAAGTATTGAAATATTTAACTGTAATTATTTTAATTTTCACGCTCGTTACTGTCTTTTTAATTATTAAACGAATTTATTATCGCTTAAATATTACTATATTGTACCTCGTACACATTAGAGGTTGTTGTAATTAATTAGAATTATTTGTTGGATAATAAGACAAAAATAAGAAAAAAAAAACAAAACAAATTGTTCGATTATTAATCTTACGAAGGATTAAATTGTCTCTATTGTGTTACAGATAATGAATAGTCGATATCTTTGTAATATTATTTATTTTTATTATGAATTAATATCGGATAAAGTGCATAATTTTTATATATATATAAGGTATATTACAGGCTATATCTATGGTTGGTAGTACCCCGTTGCATTTTTGATTTCACCATAACGTACGTCAATGGATGAGCGATGCATTCAAATTACTTTTAATGGGAATAGAATCCCATATGAAGGTTTTTATCTTAAATCGGGTAGATGGGTCGATTATCAAAAGGAATTCATAAATTTTCGTTCATTCATGATTGATCGGAACAAAATTTTTGATTCGTTTCTTTCGGAGATTGATTTTCATTCTTGTCTTTTTTCTTTTTTTTTTTCTTTTCAAATTATCATCGAATACGTTATAATAATGATTTTATATGCTAGGTTACAAAATAATAGATATTAACGGTAGAGTCTTTATTATCCTGCGGGTCTCCGTATGCAGCAACCTCCATGTGGTGAGACCTGGAAATCGATATTACTTGCGATATATTATAAATGTAAATAACGCAAGTACTGTCGAGCTAATGGCTGCACAATAAATTTAATCCAAATTTACTATATCCTTTACTATATTCAATTATCCTTTACATATCGTTCATTTCACGTGTCTCGATATATATTCGAGTAAATTAATCGATTATTGAACAAATTCATTATTATATTGTTCTGTTTTCAAACTAAATATACATATACGTATGTACGTATGCAGTATATTTTCTTTCTATTAATATACAGTGTGTTATAGCTAAAGTAGGCCGCCTATAACATACATAACATTATACAATTTTATATATATATGTCATAACATACCTCTTTTTAAAACATTCAAAGTATCATAAAAAAAAAAAAAAAATAAATATTTAGGCGGCCTCCTTTAGTTGAAACACCCTGTATATATATATATATACATATATATATACATACATACACACAAACACACGTTTGTCTCTGTGTGTATGTGTATGTGCGTAGGCGTAAAATATTGTTTATTTGAATAGACGATTATGCGTATGGGCTCTTAATTGATTAATAGAAATCAGTTTGAGTATACAATACCCTTTATAGTTACTCGGAGGTTGTTAACGACGAAAAGAAAAAGAAAAAACAGATAAAGATAAATCGAACGACACGAGCATTGGATTTCGTTGGTTTGTCTCGTCGTGCGATGCTATTTAGGGCATTGATTTATGCATATCAACGCACTATCAAGTATATTTGTCTGTACCAATCGTTAAAATCACAAAAAGCCGCGTGTCTCGAGTGATATTGGATGAATCGAACGTTCCACTGTTCTGATGCGTAAAAGGATGAGTATGAATGTATGAGGGAATGAGAAAACGAGAGAGAGAATGAGAGAGAGAGACTGAGAGAGAGAGAGAGAGAGAGAGAGAGAGAGAGAGAGAGAGATATCTGAATAAAACAATTAGATTATTCCATATACTAAAATCACGGAAATTCCAGAATTTCAAAGCCATCTTCCACGTCGACGCCGAAGGCTACTTCACCTCGTGTCGTGTATCGGAGGACCCGGTGTACGAGAGTAGTCCCTGCGGCGATCTAGAAATGGGATATAATCAAGACGAGGAGGAAGATAGAGAGAGAGAGAGAGAGAGAGAGAGAGAGAGAGAGAGAGAGTGAGTGAGTGAGTGAGAGAGTGAGAGAGTGAGAGAGTGAGAGAGTGAGAGAGGTAGAGAGGTAGAGGTAAAGGTAGAGGTAGAGGTAGAGGTAGAGGACGAGGACGAGGACGAGGACGAGGACGAGGACGAGGAGTGGGTAGGTGGTAGTGGGGTAGGAAGAGAAGAGGCAAAGGTGGGTTGCAAGGGAGAGACTGGCGAACTCGACGACGGCAACGGCAACGGCAACGGCAACGGCGGCTTCTCTGGTTCGAGGGATGACAGCCTCGGGCTAGTGATGCCTGTCGGCATCGCGGATATTGAGTTCATGGTAACCATAGAAACGGGGCCCGTGGCTACGACGTTCCTACGCTTTTATCCCTCTCATTCTGGAGGTTACGCGATCGGCGGCGCATCTCTCCCACCTTTTTTCCCTTTTCGTCCTTTGCTGTTTTTTTCTCTTCCCCCTTTTTCCCCCTCTTCCTTTTCTTCTTCTTCTTTTTTTATTTTTTTAGCCCCCTCCCCAAACCCCTCTACTACCCCCTTTCACCATGCTTTTACATATCCAATGGGTTTTTATTGTCACGTTAAACGGGTAATAGTCTTAAGAGCTTTTTGAGCCTTTCTTTCTTTTTTTTTTCTCCTTAATGATGTATCTTATATTAGTAGTAAATAGTAATGATGGAAATAGTAATAGTGTAGCTTATATTATTAGGAGAGAGAGAGAGAGAAAAGATAATATATACTTCTTTTTCGTTTTCGTTTTTGTCTTTTCTTTTCTTCTTTTTTTTTGTTGCTTTTTCTTTCTTTTTTTCACGTTTTCTTCTCCTCAATAATACATGCATAAGTAACAATTCGTGTCTCTGTTGATGATGATGATGATGATGATGATGATGATGATGATGATGATGATGATGATGATGATGTGTGTGTGTGTGCGTGCGTGCGTGTGTGTGTCCTTGTGCGTGCGTGCATGTGTTTATAGACGAGAACGATAATTTATTCGCGATATTTACAATAATTAGTATGGCATATAAATACATATAAGTACATCTTATTATATATAATAACAAATTTTAATGACCGATCTGCACTTAAAGAGATATCAAACGAGTATAGAGTCCGTATCCGAGCGAATATCGAATAAAATAATTATCCTTGGACGAATGCTGACATGGTGTTCTTCATTTTTTTTCCGTTTCTATAACTATATATATATATTTCTTTAAAGTTACCGTTAATTACGTCACGTTAAAGACTCTCGACACAAAATACACGCTTCACGCGTCAGGCTGAACCGTTTTTCTTTCCTCCTTTCGTTCATTCCTTCTTCCTTCCCCCTTTTTTTTTCACGTTTTGTCATTTTTCCCTTTTTTTTTGTCGTTTTGTCTTATTTTCTTTTTTCCCTCTAATCCCTCTCCATCTTCACGCCAATCACGCGAATCGCCACGTTACGGGTTGGGGTTCGTTCTCCTTCGTCGTAAAATCTCGTAGATCGTTATCGATATCCGATCGAGCTATATCGAATGCGTACGTTAACGTAGCAAACGGATTCGATTTATTTATCGCCAAAAATAGAAACATTTCGGGCGTGTTTGAGATTATTTATTGGGTGAGCGAGCAAGTAAGTAATTTGAATCTCGTACGTTGGCGTTCGATGGTATTCGATATTAAGGAAGAAATTGCGAGAGGGGGTATCGTTAAAATGATCGGATAAAATTCGTTCGTCGTCCTCGTCCTCGTCGTCGTCCTCGTCCTCGTCGTCGTCGTCCTCGTCGTCGTCGTCGTCGTCGTCGTCGTCGTCGTCGTCGTCGTCGTCGTTTTCCGTCAGGTATTAACGGATTGCCTTACGAATAAATACTCTGAGAATTGTTGACCCTCGCCACCCCCGCCGCTACTGGCTACTATGCGGAATCCCGCGTTAAGTAGTCGCGTTATCGCTTGAACGGAATTGAGCTTGCAAAAGCCGTTCAATGGGAACCTTATTACGTGACGGGTGTCCTGTTGATGCCAGGCGATGCCGGAACGAGCGTTGATAACGGCCTGCATCGCCTCAGGGAAGACTTCGTCTAGGAGCGCGTGTCCGCCCGATAACATTATCCTTTCACCTAGATCAGGATTGACGTGTAGGGCTACGCACTCGTAACTGCGGTTATTCTCGGTGTTAACGCGAAATTTTTCCCCCTCGTGCTCGCACGGCGTACAACAACTCGTACATCCCGTGCAATCGAGCGTACAGTTAGGCGTTCCTTTGCCGCGTACGCCTATTTGTCTCCCGGCGCCTTGTTTCGGCGACGATGAGGACGACGACGACGAGGACGAGGACGATGACGAGGACGACGTAGTCGTCGTCGTCATAGTCGAGACAACCGAGGCGGTCGAGGTGGCGATCGAACAGGAGGCTGGCCCAGTTGTCGTGGACAAGCTCGCGTTACCGTTCTTTATTCGTTCCTTTTTTATCTGTTCCAATTGCTTGCACATCGCTGAAAGAATAAAAAGAAAAAAAAAGAAAGGAGAAAAAAGGAAAAGACATGGAAAGGAAGTAAAAAGAAGAGAGAGAGAGAGAGAGAGAGAGAGAGAGATAGAGAGAAATAACGAACGAACGGATGATTATTTAAATCGAACGTAAGAGGGATGATGTGATTGGTTTTGGGTTTTCGACCGGTGTATTTCAGTCTGTCTCTCTCTTCTTTTTTTCGACTTTTCTGTTTCTTTTTCTCCTCCTCTCCATCTCCTTTCACTAGAGTAGGAACGGTAGTACTTACGTGCAATGTCGAAGTATCGTGCCTCCTCGAGCAATAAATCCAAATCGGCAAAATTGTCCGGTATCAGTAGTCGCGAATTTCTCATGAAGTTCAATATATGCCGGAACATACTACCGTCCCTGTCGATAAAATAATGTTGCTTCAAGGAGTCGAGGACAATCGGTATGCTACCGTTGAATAATTTGGCCAGTCTCGATTCCGGATACCTGCAAAATCAATCGATCCATCTTCGTCGTGAGTGAGGTGGGTAGGAAATGGGGAGGAGCTATTAAGGGATAGATAATAAGTTTTAAGTTGTATTACGATATAACAACGATTCTCGATCCTCTGCGTGTGCAGATCGAAGGTCGACGTAATTTAGCATATTATAGACGAGTATTGCGAACGGGGTGACGGGAGAGGGGAAACGAGTAAAGAGAAAAGTCGAGGAACGTTAAGAGATCCCCGCGAATCGGCGTTGAGCGAACGAATACAACGGAGAAAGAGAGAAAGGAAGAGAGAAAGAAAGAAGAAGAAAGAAATGAAGAAGAAGAAGAAGAAGAAGAAGAAGACGAGGACCCAGGACGGTGCTCGTGTTGAAGCACAACCGGGTGCGTTATGGTGCACAGACTGGCGGGGTGGGAAGAGTAGTGGGGGAAATGCCGATGTAGGTACCTAGTGTGCCTCCTCGAGCCGGTTCCCATACCTTCCACAGCGATAACATATAATAACGATGGCCTCGTGAAGCCTACGGGGCAATCTGACTTTGTAGAAAAGACAGAAACGAAGGATCCATTATATATCGTGCGATATTTATATATATATAAAATATATATGTGTATGTATGTACGTGATAGTATCGTCCGGAGAATCCTCAGTACCCTCGTGAAATAAATTTCCTAATCATTAGAAAAAACAAAGTAGTAGAAAATCCTCGGATTGATTCAACCGCGTGTCCTGGATAACGGATCATCATCGTTCGGATGATGGAACGTAACAGTGTCAAGGTATCGTTATTGGTTTCGGTAGCGAGGTATGTTAGGTGGTATATGTATCTACAAACAATACAGGTACATAGTTTTGTACACAAACACAAACACACACACACACACACACACACATATATATATATATATATGTACGCAGATCGATAGGTCAGGATGGAAGAGTATTCAAAAGAACTATGGAGAAGTAGACGCACGCGAGACGTAAGAGACATACGTACATATATATATACATACATATATACCGTCGGCCGTTTGCTGTCAAAAGAGAGATGCTAAACAGTCGAATGAAGAGAGAGAGAGAGAGAGAGAGAGAGAGAGAGAGAGAGAAAGAGAGAGAGAGAGAGAGAGAGAGAGAGAGAGAAAGAGAAAAAGAGAAAGAGAAAAAGAGAGAGAAAGAGAGAGAAAGAGACGAAGGAAGAAATGCCGCGGCCAGTACCAAGGGCGGAGAACGAAACGCCGTGATTACCTCGGGCGATTTCTTCGACCCACCAAAGAGGGGAACCCGAGCGTGCCTCGACCGTACTTCGACCGGACCCGATCCCGGGTCAGATCCTCTCGCGCTATGGGAAAAGGCTAAACGATCGACTCACATCGCTTGGATCTCTCCTTCCTTGCTCCGCTTTTTTCCCCGTCGACGTCCCGTCCTTATCGAAACGATCGTACGATTTTCGGTCGTACCGACTCTGGAGAATGCTTTCGATGTCTCGTCGTCGAGTCATTTATGAATTTTCAAAAAAAAAAAAAAAAAAAAAAACTGAATACCGAGCGGGCGGGGAGGGGGTGGGAGAAGGGGGTAGGGAGGGTATATAAAAGGAAGAACCTAAATCGAAATATAATGGTGAAATTATTTCAATCGTCGATCGAGAGAACTTACGTATCGTATCGATCGATAATTTCTCGTTAAATATCGACCTTAACGCGTCGATCGTAGATCGTACGTACGTGTATATGTTTTATATCTTTGTATTTTGTACGTATTGTACGATACAATACGTACGTATATATGTATGTACGTTCGTACACGTACGTATCGGGTATAACGATTCGTGTACAGTCTTTGTTGTTGACTCACTTGGTTAGAGTTTCGAGGGAAGATGTATATATCGTTCCACCAACGTCTATGTGCACCGGTGCCGTGTACCTCGAAGCCGCCGCAACGCACGGTATACCCGTCATCTTTTGATTGTAAACCGGCGTGACTGGCGTCGGTGGTGTCGGCGACGAGGAATTCGACATCGTGGGCGACGTGGCCGGCGAACTGCTTGGCGACAGCAATCTAACGAAACAAAAAAGGGGAACAAACACCATCGATATTTGTCATTATCGGGGGAGACTTCTTTTCAATATCTTGCGAAAGAAAATTCATTCCTCGTGATTATTATCTTTCCCTCGTTTTGGATTCTTTCTTTCTTTTTTTTTTGTTTTGTTTCGCTTTGTTTCTTTTTCCTTTTTTTTTCTTTTCGTTTACTTTTTCGCTTCTTTTTTTTTTTTTTTTTTTCGTACAGACACGCAACAACGCGTCAGCGTTACGACGCTTTGTGTATATTTTTATTATTATTTTTTGTTTTTTTTTTCTTCTCCTACATCGGTATGAAAGTCCATTGAATTTAATTCATCGGTACGACGTCGATAAGGATTATTAAGTATATTATTAGGTATTACTCGAACGGAGATTGTATTTTTTTGTCTCGTTTTATTTTTATTTTTTTCTCTCTCTCTCTCTCTCTCTCTCCTTCACTTGCCTCATCTTAATTTGTGCGCTAGGGAACATACTGCGTTGCGCCGTTAGCTCGGCCTTCGCCTCCTTCCCGTCGGCCTCACATTTCCGTCTGTAATCAGAAAGAAAAAGAGAAAGAAAAAAGAAGGCCAACATTATGAAACTCATTAAACTGTAACATCCGCGATAAGTTTTGGATGGTGATGTTGGTGGTGATGGTGTTGGTGGTGGGTAGAGTTAAACGGAATTTTGATAATGTTTATCTTATTTTACATTTGCCACGCTTACAAGATGAGGTATTTGTATTTGAGGTAAGAATCTATGGAAAACTAGACGACGACGAAAGTTCGAATCGAATTGAGTGAGGTGAGTTGAGTCTTTAAATCGAAGTTTCGTTCGAGTGGTAAGTAACAACGAAGTATTTGACGTTTGACGAATTATCAAGATGAGTTTGATCGTACGTAACGATCGAACGAGCTTGTGGTCGAAAAAAAGAATTATTCTTATTACAATATATAATCACGTTGTGAAACGTATAAGATTGCGTCTGGGTTGTCGAATTTAATGAATGAATTTAATGATTCGATCGTTCATAGTTCGGTCGAGTCGACGATAGCTTAATTTTTGATTGCCGTGTTATTTTTTTCGTACCTGTGTTACGATATTTATATTTCATACGTGTTACGTTATATGGCTCTTGTGGTAGGTTCGTTTTACCTTGCCCGGGTCAAACATTAACGCGTAATTTTCATATATATTAACGAGCCAATTAGCGGAGAAACAAATATTTAACTTGCGTTCAACCGAGCGAAGCTAGGTTTGAAACGTAACGAAGTACGTCAATTGCTTTTGCCTCGGGACGGTGGATGAAACCCGACGAATATGCGACCGAATGCGAAGTGACGAAAAAGATAAAAGTCGATTGGACGTCGTATGGATACATTTTTTAAGAATGCATTTAATCTTAAACGATCTATAGAACACGTTCTTATTACGTGTTTTCTTTATACGTTCGAGAGGAGCGACTAATCATTGACATTTATATATATATATATATATATATATGTGTGTGTGTGTGTATGTATCAAAATCGTGAGTTATAGTTCAGTAAATTATCATAATTCGACGAGGAAAGATTCGAGATATATCAGAGCAAGACCGTCGAATTATTATGATCGATTAGCGATTGCAACAAGTCGTTTGTACAATTAACTATTACAATTGTTAAATCCGTCGATGCGAATGCTAACGTAGGAATTTATCGTTCTGAATTACCTCGAGGCATAGAGAATACCGTCATTGAAAATTATTACTGAAACGTTTTAACCAGGGTGTTCTCTGTTACTTGCTTGGATTGTCGTTTTAACTAACTACTTTTAACTACTTTTCGAATTTTCTTCGAAATATATTTGAAGATATATTCGTCGAGAGTTTAGTAATTTGTAGGAAAAAACAAACAAAAAAAAAATAGGACAATTAGGTATCGTTAATTATAAATTTCATTCTTGACGACCTAATATATATATATATATATATCGTTGATATATAATTTTACGTTTAACTTGACGCAAATTTGTTGTCCTTATTTCGCAAAAGAAGAATAAAAATAAGAATAGGGATAGGAATAGGAATAGGAATAGGAATTAGGATAAAAGTAAGAATAAGGATTTTTTGTGATAGGATGGATAGATAGATGTAGAGTAACTCGTTAGGAAGATCGACAGTAGGTCGGCCACGGTCGAGGGCGTGGAAAGAGGCGCTTGATTGATCCGGTCGTTTTCTTTCGAGTGGTCTTTTATATCGTCAGAGAGGGAGATCAAAAATTAGTGGAGCAAGTATAAGTATGCGTTCATAAGAAGGCGGATATGCGTCGTGGTATCGAGAGATGTATAACTGTAATAAAGGGTAAACGTACGTACACACACGCACACGCACACGCACACGCACACGCACACGCGCCCGCAAATGCTAAAAAAACACGGATAGCTACCCATAGAACGAACGTACAAGTATAACGAAACGCTATCGATTATATCGAAGAAATCACTCGCGAGATATAAAAATTGGCGAGAAATATCGATAAAGATCGATGGAAAACGTCGACGTTGAAGATCGAACGATAGATCGACGGGAAGACCGTAAGAGTGATCTTAGATCGTAGAAAGAACGAGAAGGATATCGACGATCGCAATGATTCGTATTAACGAAGAACGATTTTAAGTCGAAATTAGGTGGATCTTAACCTATCGTCGAGAATCGTGGAAATATTTCTCGTTCGATGGAACGAAGGTTAAATGGGAAGGAGGGGGAGGGGTACTGCTGAGTCGGTCCTTCCTTCCTTCCTTCCATCCGTTCGTTCTCGCGACTTTTCCAACGAATAATACTTTAACGCGAACGCGGTGATATTTCCGTTTCGGTCGTATCAAAGCTGACGTACGCCTATGAAATTCAATATTATTTTTCATTGGGAATACCGGAGAGTGCTTTTCACCAAACGAGACTATCCGGTGGGATAGGTGAAAAATGATGGCGCGCATATATTATGCCACGAGGCATTACATTACATTCTTCGGCCGATCGCGGTCGGTCGCTTGCTAGTCGTACGTTCGTTCGTTCGTTCGTCGAGAGAGAGAGAGAGAGAGAGAGAGAGAGAGAGAGAGAGAGAGAGAGAAAGGAAGAAGAAAATCCATGAGAGAAGGATAGAGAGAGAGAGAGAGAGAGAGTCGTATGTCGATCCAGTCGTAAAAGGGGTACTAGAGAAACGAGAAACAAAATAATGTCAGAAGTAATGTGAGGTGTATTTGTGTGTATGTGTGCGTGCGCATGCGTGTGCGTTTGTTGCATGTGCGTGCATGCACGTGCGCGTGCGTGAGTGCATGCGCGCGCGCGCGCGCGCGCGTGTGTGTGTGTGGGAGGGGAGCAGGCCGAGGGGCGAGAGAGGTATATCTCTGTGGTCGTGCGAGGGAAAGAAATAGAGGGTAAAAAAAAAGTGAATAGAAACAAAAAAAAAAGAGAAAGAAAAAAAAAAATAAAAAGACAAAAAAAATAAAGAAAAAATGAAGAAACGAGAAAGATATACTCGCGGCATAATGGCACACGCGAGGTGGAAGAGGTGGAACGACGAAAGAAGACTCCGCGCGAGCGCGCGCGCGCGCGCGTTCGTTCGTTCGTTCGTTCGTTCCTTCTCTTCATTCTTCTCTCCTCGTCCGACGGTGAACGGCCTCCGGTTCGAGCGCGCGCGCGCGTGCGCGCGCGCACTATGCATAAGGAGCACGCGCCATATGCACTCTCTTCCTGCCCCGTTCGCTAAATATTCTTTTGATGCAAAGAAGAAGGAGAAGAAGAAGAAGAAGAAGAAGAAAAGGAAACGAAAATAGAAAAAGTATATTATCGAGAGGATATTTAGTCGTTTACCATGGTGGAACGTTCGAACGTTTAGGTTGGTATTCCAATTTTTTCGTTAGGATTCAACAACTTCAAACGAGGTTGAACCTGTGTTGTATAAATTATCGGTGTACGTGTATGATTTATCGAAGAGAAGAAGGAGGAGGAGGAGGAGGAGGAGGAGGGGTGGAGGTTATTTAGAAATTTATAAACCGGGATAATTTATCTAATTAGATAAATCATTATAATCACCTTTGAGAGAGATAATGAACCGAATGGAATCTCATCGTTCGTCTGGTCTATCAACCGTTAAGTGGTGACCGACCAATAACCCTCCCCACCCCCCTCCTCCTCCGACCCGTCCCGTCCGATCAACCGTCTTCCTTCTGTCACGTCCACCGTTCGAGTTATTACGAATCCTTGTAATTACCAACGAGACAATAATTTCCGCATCCGCCCCATGCGGTCTAGAAGAGAGTTTCCTTTGGCCTTTTCACCGGTTAACACGAACAGAGTTTCTCCTCTTGGTACGAGGAGCAATACTAATCGTCTTAGTCGCATGGCTTTCGTAAAATCATATTCCCGATCATACGACGGTAGTGCGAGTTCTTTCGTACGGGAAAGAAAAATAGAAATTTCGGGCTCGTCGATTTTTTTAACTCTTTTTTTCTCTCTTTCTTTTTTTTTCTTTTTCTTCTGTGACGTTATGAATTATCAAGAAAATTATCGCGAATAAAAAATATAGTAAACGGAAGGATATAATCGAATAAAATTATAATATACCCGGAGTTGCGTCGACGGAGAATTTAATATTTTTTTTTTTCGATGTCTCCCCTCTGCGTTGTCGTATGTACGTGCGTGCGTTTTTTTTTTTATTTTTCGTTCATTGCCCGAGAACATTATATATATATATATATATATATATATATATATATATAAATAAATAAATAAATATATATATATACATATATATATATTCTAGTTGGAACGAAAAATATACCCCCTCCCCCATTTTCTCTTTTTATTTCCTTATAACTCTTTAGCCTTTCTTTATTATACGGTCCATGGCCCCGGGTAGTGATACCATGTGTATGTACCTGCTAGTTTAGATTAGGTACGTACCTGCCCACACTGTATATCGCGAACGGAGATACCCAGAGAGCAAGGAGAGGCACTCCCGATACGCGCGAATGCGTGTCTTGCTCCATTTCATCCTCGCCTATTCCCACCACTTAGAACTCACCTACTTACCCTACGAGACGGAAACTCTGACCGAGACAACGTCGCGCGGTTAAAGCTTGGATCGAAGGAATTTCATGCACCACAGCAACTGGCAGACAGCAAACGGCAAAAGTCGGACAAATCGATCCAGACGTCTTTATACTCTTCGATCGATTATTATACCGCGCTTCCACGATTTAATTGCGAACGAGATTTATTTCCCTCCCCCTTCCCTCCTCTTTCTTTTTTCTTTCCTTTCTTTCGATCCGCGCTATTCCTTCTTATTTTCCTTTACTTTACTTTCCTTTCTTATTCTTATTCTTATTCTTATGCTTGTTCTTTCTCGCGTGTATTGATATTACCGAGCAAGCCACGCTTTGATTAACAACGAAATTATCGATAGGTTTCGATCTTTCGATATCGCGAAAAAAAGTGTCAACAACGTTGGTACACGCTCGAGTCGGAATAGATTATTGAAACGGTTCAACGTGAAAGTAACCGCTAGTTGAATGCGGGAACGATATTTCTTTCTTTCTTTCATTTTTTTCCTTTTTCATTCTTATAATATATAACTATTAGGTTGGGGAATAAGTTCGTAGCGTTTTGAAATAATAGTCTTTGATAAAAAAAAAAAAAACGCTACGAACTTATTACCCAACCTAATATTTAACGCGGATTTATGGTATATACAGGTAACGTTGTTTAATATCTGTACTCGATGGAGTACGTTCCAGAAACATATTCGATTGGAAAACGATTCGCACTCTCGTATGGCACGGAAAAAATAGAGAGAGAGAGAGAGAGACAGAATCGAGGTATTTTTTTAATATTTTCGATACAACAACGACGAACGACCTTTATAATATACGTTTACGACTTATGGAGAGTCACCCATCATCAGCAACGATAGCGTTTCCTTTTGTTTTTTTTTATTTTCTATCCTTTCTTTTTCTCATCCTCTCTCTCTCTCTCTCTCTCTCTCTTTTTTCGAGAAGGAGAGAAAATATTTACGAGAAAATTTCGCCGTTGGTGGCGCGGCTTCGTGAATAATTTCGGTCCGCGGGAGACTCGTCAGCCTTAGGCTATGTGCTCGGAGCGCTCGGTTCTAATTACGGCAACTGCAGAGCTCGTCTGCGCTCTGGGCCATGCCTCCGGCTCGTTTCCAACCCCCGCTCGCTTTGGGAGCGAGCGCGCGAGCGCGCGCCCCCTCAACCGGCCTCTCTCACCCCTCACCACCCGTCCCCTCACCCTTCCTATCCACCTTCCTTTTACTACCCCCAGCACAATTTCCACAGAGCCCACATCCGTTCTGAAATGCGAGAGCGGCTCACCGACCCTCTTTTCCGCCGCGAGCGTGCTCTGACACACACACACACACACACACGGAGAGAGAGAAAGAGAGAGAGAGAGAGAGAGAGAGAGAGAGAGAGAGAGAGACATAGACACATACATATATACGTACGTAGGTACGTAGATACGTATACCTGCACACGTAGATATATATATATATATATATATATATATATATATATATATATATTTGAATGTAAATGAAAATACATATAGAGATGCATGCTCGCATATATATATATATATATATATATATATATATATATATATATATATATATCACACACAAATAGACAGACATAGATACACACACACGAAAGGATGCGTTTTATGTACTCCCATACGATACGTTACCGTCCAATAGCTTTTCCCAAAGTCGGAAATGTCGTATTGCCGTTTATCATCGAACTGGGACTGTTAGTCAATTTTTCTTCTTCTGTTTGTATTTTTCTATCTTTTTGTTTTTTTCGTTTTTTTATTTTTTTACTTTTCATTGGTTCGTCATTCCAAATGGTTCTTTTTTTTTTTTTATTCATTTTTCTTTGGGCTCAGGGGGAGGGAAAAGGGGTTGCGTGTGTGCGCGCGCGCGCGTGTGTTCGTTCTTCCCTTTCTTTCATTTTTACTCCTCGTCATCGTTTTCCTTTCTGGTATCCATAATATTTTATTATGAATCATTTCATATTTTTATAACGGAACGTTGAGTGTTTGAAAAGGGGTGGGAGGGAATAGAATTGTCGTGACGATCGAACGAGATCCTTATTTACGTTCGTTACGTCACGCCGATGGTTGACGATTAATAGTTAATTTTTTCTACATAAATCCAATTTAACGTCATGGAACAATGCGCGGAAGTCATTTAGTCGTTCAATGATGCGAAAGATATTTCCCAATCACGCGTTGATAAAGATAACGATCGTAAAAAATTTTCGATGTAAATTCGATATTGCGTGCGTGCGTGCGCGCGTGTATGTGTGTGCGCGCGCGCGAGAATACAATGGTACACGTACGAAGTAAAAGTCATACGCGAATTCGAAATACATACGTGTTATGCGTTTGAACGCTGGTTACGTTCGACGACGCATTGCCGTGTTTTAAGCATGGTATCGGCATCGTCACGCGACGGAATCAGAAAGTTGGTGTGAATATCCTTTGCATATAGATGCTGTCTTACTTTTAAGACTTCGAACAGATAAATGTATATATATATATATATATATATACATACATATACATATATATATATGTATACATATATGCATACATTTACGCATACACGGGTACGTCTACTTATATCAGCTTAATTTCCGTTTCCATACATTTTCACGTTAAACTATGCTTTAGCGAGTGAAAGTAACCTGAGGTAAAGGAATAAGACGAGACTTTCCGAAATTCTCCTCTTATTTTAGTTTGGTTTCAAATTGAACGAATCCATTTTGTCCGAGTATTATTATTTAACGTGCGATCACGAACGCGTTAGACGACGAATGGCCGAATTGATGACGGTGAAAGGGATAGTGATAGGATAGGGATGGTGATAGGGATAGGAATAGGGGTAGAGAGGGGTAGGGAAAACCAGGGAAGACAAAGTTCATCGCGCGGATAGAACGGAAGTACGAGGGACGTTATCCTGTCGTCGGACTCACCGTTTCTGGCACGTGGACTCCAGGTTGACGGTTGTTCTGATATTCTCCACTATTTCGGAATGATTACGGCTTACTCCTCGAAGTCGTGCGACGACAAGAAAGAAAGAAGAGAAAAGGAAAGAAGAAAGGACGAGGGAAACAAACAAAAAAAGAAAAGAAGAAAACGAGTAAGTAAGGATAGAGAAACTCTCAAAGCCTTCTTCGCGAACGTACGAGCACAATAAAACTCGAGGGTACTTTCATCGTCCTTGGTGTAAACGGAAAATGATTTCGTACGGGTCTTGGTGACCTTTAAGATGGTAAAAAGCGAGCGCTTATGAAAACACCACGTGGCCGGACGTTCACGTGTTATTCCTTTCGTACGTAGAGACGGGACTCCCTGGAGTTAGCGCAGGCCGCGCGCCACCGCGGCTTCGATGAGACTGCCGACTTCGTCGTCCGTCCGTCCGTTTCGAGCGTTCGCGCTCTCCCGAGCGCCGCCACTAGCACATTGCAAGTCAGGCCAACGCTGTATACTCACCAATACAACTAGCGATCACGAGAGCATTGCCGACGGCCTTTTTTTGCTTCTTTCAACCTCATCCTCCTCCTCATCCTCCTCCTCATCCTCCTCCTCCTCCTCCTCCTCCTCCTCCTCCTCCTTCACTCATCCCACAACCTTCTTTCGCTAGAGCTTTGCCAGCTCGCGGCGTTTCGGC
>OU426863.1:5540786-5548286 GCA_911387685.1 Dolichovespula media | reverse complement strand
ATTCCCAAAGTACCCTTTTATGGCTTCGATCCGAGATTTAAAGTAAAATACAACATCGTTGATTGTCCGGACAGTCGACGGCTTCCCGTATCCAAACTCTGTCGTTGCATTTGTTCAAACACGCTCCGAGGAAATGACGACAGTGCGTTCTGTAGTTGGCTTTAACTATTAAAAGACGAAAGGAAGAAAAGAAAAAAAAAAAAGGAAAAAAATTAGAGAAGAGATCGATGTTGCTTGGTATTTTTGTTAATAATAATAATGATAATAATAATGATAATAATAATGATAAAAATATTTTCAACGCACGAAACGTTTCTTCTTTTTTTTTGTTTTTTTTTTTCAAAAATCTATTAATAATACAATAATCGAAGGATTTTACTACTCACCTATACTACAACACGCGTTACCATTCGTACAATTTCCATTTGTAACCTTTAACGAACACTGTTCCTCGGGCAAACAATTCTCCGGTGGGCAATATTCCGCAGCTTTAAAAAAAAAAAGAAAAACAAACAAATAAATAAATAAATAAATAAATGAATGGATGAATGAATGAATTTATTTAGAGTCTCACGTACGTACTAACAAATTTGTTATGCGCGTTATTATTAGATATACGTGGTATATCTCGTGGAACGGAACGAATCGATTGGAAATTTAAGACGGGACGCTCATAGAAAAACAACAGAAAAAACAAACAAACAAAAAAGAAAAAAAGAAATTGAAAACGATATTAGATAGATGACGAAAGATGAAGCCTGAACGAAGAAGACGAAGGGGTAACGGGAGATTACAGAGTTTCTCGTTACAGGAAAAAGATATCAATGTCTACGTTGATCTAAGGGAATAAAAAAAAAAAAAAAGATAGACGGAACGAATCGAAGGATCCTATTGTTTCAGGATGAGCATATAAAAAAAAAAAAAAAAAGAAAAAAATAACCATTCACAAATTATTCACATTGTTAGAACAAGAATGGACGATGTTGATATCGAATACGCACGTCATATTTAAATGAAATATCGTGATAGCGACGAAAGCAAAGTATGATCTCTAATGCAAAATGATGTAAGTGTGTGTGTGTGTGTGTGTGTGTGTATACGGTATCAATACAATATGAACAAAATTTAACGAACACAATTTTTACATTAGGTTATTAAAAATTCAAATATTAATTGATTAATTAATAATTATTAGAATTTGGATACTATGAAATAAGATGGGATCATATGAATGTTCAAATTAATTTGAGAAATAATGTATATGCTACAATAAACGATCGATCGATCGATCGATCGAATACGAAATGAGTGATTATTAACGTTCTACGTTTATAACTGTAACTAATGTTATTATAATTTGTAATCGCTAACTAAAACTTACCTGTGAGATGGGTTAAAGCGAATATCAGTACGAATAGTAGAGTCAATCGGAATATGTAAGACTTCATTTTGTCGGTAAGGCGTGCGTGCGTGCGTGCAAGTAGAGAGTGAGTGTGTCACTCTGACGGTCGACGATTTAATGCTCTCGCTTTCCCACCTCGTGGGACTATATAAACCTAAGAGGTAACTGACTATCGCGTAAGCACACGCGCGCGCACGAGCGTTTCGATGTAGGATGAGAGAGATAGAGTTAAAAAGAGAAAGAGAGGGAGAGAGATAGAGTTAGAGAGAGAAAGACACAAACATCTGTTCGACGCCTTCGTGCATTTTATTTTATATCTCTTTCTTTTTTTCTACTCTCTCTATCTTTCTCTCTCTCTCTCTCTCTCTCTCTATCTATCTTTCTTTATCTCGATCACCCATTCCTCTGTCTCTCTCTCTTTCTTTTTTTTTCATCTTACTTGTAAAAAATCACTATCAATATACATACACACACACGCACACACACACACACACATATATATATCACTGTGATCATAAGAAAAACAAAGATTAACATGAAGAGTGAGTGTACGCGATCGTATCTTTTAGATCGATTTTGTACGATGATCAAAGAATTTTTTCGAGAAATTTCGAAAATGTCTGCTCGCGTGTGCACCCGCGCGCGCGTATGTGTAATTTTCTCTTTTCTTCTCTCTCTCTCTCTCTTTTTCTTTTCTTTACTCTCTTTAACGATAACTTTTTCTTCTTCTTCCTTTTTTTTTTTTTCTTTTTTTCTTTACATTCGTACTCCAAACGATCCCTCCGTGTAAATCTTTTAATTATTAATTTTCTTTTTTGGTTTCTTTCTTCTCCTTTATTTATTTATTTTTTTTTTCTTTAATCATTTCTTCTTTTCTCTCCATTCCCACATTACCATATTTGCTTTATCAATATTATAACTTTTCCTTCACGCGATCAGCGTTTCAATTACTTTCGTACACTAAACTTTCCTTCGCGTTGATCGTCGAAATCGTAAATTTTTTTCCCTTCCCCCTTCGCTTTTGCCTTTGCTTTACTTTTTTTCTTCTCTCTATTTTTTTTTTCCTTTTTCTTTTTTATCTTTTCTTTTCTCTATCGTGAGATTTACCTTATCGGAATTAAAACACTTAATTACGTATATTATCTGACGTAAAATCTTCAAGAATTCGTAATGTCGATTAGGACATCCGAAAGGGAAGGTCGCCTTGTTGGTTCAGGTGTTTCAGATTCCACACAATGTACACACACACAAACACACAAATAAAATACATACACATGCATTATACCATTCATAAATACATACATACATACATACATACATATGAATCGTAGAAATTTCTTGAAAGAAGATGCTGATAAGGATGATCATCTTCGTTACTTGATTTCTCTCAGCGAGGAGAATATAATTTTATTATACTTTCGTATGAATGTGTACGTAAATATACGAATGTATAATACGAATCCAATAAGGAAATAATAAGTATTCCTTGAACTCTTCTCTCTCTCTCTACTGATAAAACATATTTAAAATACTCATATATGTATACACATAGAGATCATCTTAATGCGTCATGGGAATGTCCAATGTTAACAGAAAGTAGGTAATTCACCGGTGCCGATTGTTGAACGCCATTGCAGTTGTTACATCGACAAAATTTATTCGAAATTTTGTGCTACTGCAATCGATGATTGCAAGCGATAATGCATAAAATGTATATTTCCTGTTATTGGTTACTAACATTCTAGTTATTAACATTCTGGTTAATGCCGAGATAAGAAATTTTGTTTATGTCGATATGAGTAGTAACGACTTACCGGAAACTCGTTAATTTATTATACACTTACACTTACACTTACACTTACACTTACACTTACACTTACACTTACACTTACACTTACACTTACACTTACACTTACACTTACACTTACACTTACACACACACACACACACACACACACACACACACACACACACACACACACACACACACACACACACACACACACGGTGACATAAACGAAAATACGAGAGAGAGAGAGAGAGAGAGAGAGAGAGAGAGAGAGAGAGAGAGAGAGAGAGAGAGAGAGAGAGAGAGGAGGGGGGGGGGGAGGGAGGGAGGGAGGGAGGGAGGGAAGGAGACAACGGATAGAATTTATTCGATCAACGTGCACTCACATAATTGTCCCGAGTATGACAAATAAAAAGATAGATATGGAGTGGGAGATATCAGCCAAGGGCAAAATTGAAAGACAAAAAAAAAAAATAGAAAAAAAAAAACGGGCGAATAACAATTTTCGAGTTGATGGATCAATTTTGGTCTCTCGTTATTTTTTTGTTTCTCTTTTCCTTCCTTTTTTTTTCCTTTTTTTGTTTTTTCTTTCGCGTTCTTTCCCTTTCGGTTTTCATTGATCTTGTAAGGATCTTCCGTAGTAAGAAAGAGTAAATGATGATTGATACGAGAAGAGAGAGAGAGAGAGAGAAAAGAAGTAGGCGTTGTGGCTTAATCTACAATTTTTTTTTTATTAATATCACTTAAGGTATAATAATTGTCATTGCTTTCTTTCACTGTGTGTTTCCAAGTGTAAATGATATAATAGAGGAAAATGGTACAGAAGAAGAAGAAGAAAAAGAAGAAGAAGAAGAAGAAGAAGAAGAAGAAGAAGAAGAAGAAGAAGATGAAGACGTGGTAGATGTAGAAGATGAAGAAAGAGAGTTGTATAATGAATTCACATGAAGGCATAGCATCTCTCTTATGTTTTCTTTCATTTTTTTTTTCGTTTTTTCTTATCAGCATACTCCTCGCTTTTCGACTTACACGCTCGTAAAATTTTCTTCCTCGATAAATATACGTAATTGTAATAATAATAATAATAATAATAATAATAATAATAATAATAATAATAATAATAATAATAATAGTAATAGTAATAGTAATAACAATAATAATAATAATAAGTACTTGTTGCTACGTTTCCAAGTTGAAAAACATGTTTACGATATTAAAAAGTGCCGACAAAATTTGTTTCAGTTAGATAGAATAAGATTTCACATTGACGTATTCGTTTTATCGATCATTGAATCTTGTCTTGTTAAGAGAAATAATTGTAGCAAGCAAATACGAACGATAACTTTATCGGAGAGAGAGAGAGAGAGAGAGAGAGAGAGAGAGAGAGAGAGAGAGAGAGAGAGAGAGAGAGAGAGAGAGAGAGAGAGAGAGAGAGAGAGAGAGAGAGAGAAAGACAGAGAGTGAGAGAGAGAGAGAGACATAATTTTTTCGTGTTCTTTTTTTGTTTTTTGGATTGAAAATAGAATGGATACGTTGTTAATTAAATCGATCGCGAGAATTTTTCACGATTTACAAAATTTCTCTTCTTCTTTTGTTGTTGTTGTTGTTGTTGTTGTTGTTGTTGTTGCTCGAAATGTTCTCTCGTTAAAAACGTTCGTAATACTCGACGGTGCATTGGATTATAAACGATGAAATTAATGATTATTTCGTATCGCTCATGGTCGAGCATTTCGTCGCTTATTTAATTAATATTATTTAACCGAAAGAATCGTCGACTAACAAGAACGTAGAGCACCGTAAAAATCATGTAAGATTTCAATATAGGTATTCACTCGTGTTGTCTTTGTTGTTGTTTTTGTTGCATTTGTTGTTGTCGTTAGCGTTATCGTTTTTGTTATTGTTATTGTTTTATGTACAGCGGGATAGACCCCGTATCGTAAACGTAACGTCGTGCACATTATTACGCATTATAGATTTCACAATACTGTACAGCGCAAACGACGAACTTCTTTTTTTACTCGTAGAAATGAAAATATTCGATATGGTCGCGCGCGTTTATGTATGTCAATTAGTTTAGTCGCTTTTTAAATCGATCGCGATTTATGGATCGATCGGCTAATGGTCAGGACGAATATTATTTAACGTTACGTCGTACCAAATCGTAAAACGAAGTAATTCACAAAAGGATCCAACTGATATCGGATTGTAATCTCGCTCGTCAATATTCTCGAATATCTCGAGATTGGATTATTATCGAATTTCTAACGAATTATGTGATTCAAGACGGAAAGGTATTTAAATCAATAAAATTAAGTGCTATTGGTTGGTTGGTATTTCAATGAATGCTTCGCAAAGGTATTTAAATTAATAAAATAAAATTATTTGCTCGCATGATTTTTTCGTTTGTTCGTAGCGAAATCGTACGACACAGGGCGACGTTACTTTCTTCATCCCTTTGCCAACCCCTGTCCCTGTCCCTTCACACGCCACCACCCACCTCCGCCCATTTTGTTATTTTCATGCGATCGAACGAGCGCGCAAACGGCGAAGTTCGGTTGAAAATCGAGTCTATCATACAATTTTGATTTCGTGACGATGATGTCGTCGCGTGACAAACGTCTCTGGTCCAATGTCACGGCAACGTGACATCTAAGTATTCATTTAGACGACGAAGACGACGACGAAAGGGTCATAAAATATCCAAAGCGTCGTGAACGTGAACGGTGTCACGGATCGATTAAGCGGTCGCGACCCTACTAACTAAACGCGCCCTTTAAATTTGTCACCCCGTCGACCGATCTCGACGCCGAGAGAGGGGATAAAATGATTCGACGGAAGTGTTTTCTTGGTTCTTTTCTTTGTTTCCTTTTTCTCTTCTTTTTGTCTCTTTTTCCGTTTTTTCTTTCTCTTTTTTACTTTTATATATATATATATATATATATATATATATATATATATATATATATTTTTTTTAATCGGTAAGTTCTCAAAAGAGAGAATTGCTTGCGCCTGATCGTCAGGTCGCGAAAGAGATCTTCCGTAGGAAAAGAAATCCGAAGAAAGGAATAACAAAGAAGAAGAAGAAGAAGAAGAAGAGGAAGAAGAAGAGGAAGAAGAAGAATAGGAAGAGGAAGAGGAAGAAAAAGACAAATTCTGTGTCCCTCGTAGGAAAAATACGTAAGTATAAGTTTGCCCGTTATACGTCCCTTTTTTTTTGTCCGACGTACGGACAGCGCGCACGCACACACACACACACACACATACGTACGTACGTACATACATACACACAGACGGGCACGCACGCATACTCTGGCAGTCTCTCTCTTATTTGACACGTTTATCGCGTTCGCGCAAAACGTTTTAGCTAATCGTTCGGAAATCCAATAATCATCAGCAGGAGCAGCGGCGGCAACGGCAACGGCAACGGTAGCGACAGCAGCATTAGCAAAGAAACCTTTAGTTAGCGTTTACGGAAGTTCACGGATCTCTAGAACGGTAAAAAGGTTATAATGCGTTTTATGGATATAGGTTATACGTCTTACAAACGCAAATTGTTTTCCGTTTATCGCGTCTCCCGTTGTCGTTAGACGATCTTACAAAGTTTTTCAGGCTCGTACTCGTACGTACACACGCTCGAACGGAAATGCTTGGCGGGGATGGGGGGTGGGGGCGAGGGACGAGGTTGGAGGGTTTGGGTTGGGATGGTGGCGGCGGGTGTAGCGTTAGTTTTCAAAGATTTTCACCTAATAGGAGTGCCGAAGCTCAATTGATACGCGAATACCGTTTCAGATTACTCATAGCCCATCCGATAACGTTGTGTCATTCGAAACGAGGAACTAAATTCGTTCAATGTTTATCGATGTTATGTGCCAGGTCGATAATCCGCGATCGTGTTCTTTAAGAAGGAATAGATGTCCTTGAAGGATGGCCTAGCCTCCTCGTCCCTTCTCCAACAGGAACACATCATTTTGTAAACGTCGTCGGGACACATAGTTGGCTTCGGTAGGAAAACCTGTTAAAAGTGTGATCATTTCAATCGAATCGTATCGAAATATTATTATTATTATTATTATTATTATTATTATTATTATTATTATTATTATTATTATACATATATTTAAATTAAGAAGAAATTCTTACCTGAGATTCCTCCCCGTAATACATGTGTTCGGCGTTTCTAATAACTTGATCATTGGTAAGATGTTGGAATGGTTTTTCTCTGGCTAAACTCATTACTTCCCATAGCGTTACGGCGAACGACCATGTACTACTCGCGCACGTATACCTGTCCTAAAACATAAACGACAGATAT
>OU426863.1:5530786-5535786 GCA_911387685.1 Dolichovespula media | reverse complement strand
TTGCTAGATTTTTTTCTCCCTCCCCTTTTCTCTCTTTTTTTTCTTTTTCTCTTCCTCTCTGTCCGTCCCTCTCTCTGCCCATTTTGAAGGCCTTCCTTTTCCATCCACCATCTCGTCTACCACGGACAGCAAGCTTTTCGTTCTCGCGTAACGACTATCACTTAATCCGACTAATTGTTTACGTTACGCGGAAGTTGCCAGGCGAATTATAAAGCACCCCTTTCGTTCTCGTCTCTCTCTCTCTCTCTCTCTCTCTCTCCCTCTGTCTTTTTTTCCTTCCTTTTTTTCCTCTCTCTCTCTCTCTCTCTATTCATCTATCTATCTCCGTATACCCTCTTTCTTTCTCGTTTCGTTAATGAAGTTAGTTCGTTGGACAAACCTACCCATCGTTTTCTTTATAAGAAGAACCCCGGATATAAGGATTTGTTTTAGTAGTGGTGGGCAACGTTACCGTGATGAACGGATGACTACGATGGCGTTGGTGGTGGTGAGTGATGAGTGGTGTTGGTGATGGCGAAGGTGAAGGTGATGGTAATGGTGATGATGGTGAGAGGACGGGAGGTGTAGGGGAGGTTAGGAGGGACGGTAGCGAGGGGGTGGTTAGCGGTGGTACTCTAGTTTGCGGTTTTGACGCACCGACGAACTTACCCGGCCAACTTATTCCTCGTTTGTTTTAAGACTCGGAGCGCGATGGCGGATGGATGAGGAGTAAGATTGGCTCGAGTTGAGTTCAGTCAAGTTGCCTTGGCTTTGGGTGGTGGCAGCGGGAGGAGGTGGAGGTGGAAGGAGGGGGGGGGATGAGGATGATGATGGGAGGGATATAGGGGAAAGGTGGTAGTAGAAGGTGCAGCCACGATTGCGGAATTGGAGGAAGAAAGTATAGGAGAAATTGACGTTGGATTCGAGAACTCTTTCCTCGGCTTTAACGTCTAAAATTTTCCACGAAGAGGAGAAGGAGGATGAAGAGGAAAGGAAGAAAAAGAAAAAAAGAGGAGGAGGAGGAGGAGGAAGAGGAGGGAGACGAAGTGCGCGGTTGAGGATGAAGATGAGTGGGGGGGGGGGGGGGGGGGAAATAAAAAAGAGTAATAAAGGGGAACGACGCGATTACACTTTACGTACCTGTTTGCAGATTGAGATTGAGATCTGCATTTGGACTGACCGGGATTTCTCCGTCCTCCATCACCAATGTTGTCTCCTCCGTTACGTTTTCGTACGGATTTGCTTCGAACGAAATTGAAGAATTGAAGGATTGAAGAAGAATCGTGACTTGTTAAGTGCGTTTAAGCGTTTGAGTTACGTCAATGTATTGCCGTTTAATATATTATATTATTGGATATGAATCGTATAGGTTCTCGATATGATATTTATCAAAGTTTAACGATGCGTAAACATTTGATATCGCGTTATATACGTTTTAGTTGTTCGATATCGTCGTTTTCATTTCAAGCGTTGAGAAAGGCGTTCGATACGTCGAGCGTGCAAAGAACGTATGAAATTTTTGTGGGGGACGAGGGGATAGGGGGGGGGTTATCGAAAACGAAAGGGTCGTTGTTTCAAAAAAAAAAAAAAAAACAATAAATAAAATAGAAGAAATAAATAAATAAATAAAAAAAAAAGAAAACAAATACACGAACGTTGTCCTATCGAGGTACTCACATTTGTCGAAAAAAATCTCGCCGATCATGATCCAACGTGCTGCGAAATAAAGATGAAATTTAAGAAATTTCCCTTGGCGACCGCGCAGTCCAATGGTTACGTTACGTGCATTCTCCAATACTATGTCAGGTATGTAAGAATATGCGATCGGTTCGTCCTCGTAATATTCGCCGTCTTGACTGAACCAAATATTAGCCCTCGAGAAAACCTGCAACTCGACCGTTCTTGATCAATAACTATCCTATATATTGTTCAAACGGGCTACGTTGTAATTAAATAAACGTGCACCATATCTGGTGGACCAATCGAACGTTCGAATAGGACGGGGGGGGGGATTAAAGTCGTTTGTTTCTTTTTTTTTTATCTCTCGTTTTTTTTTTCTTTTTTTTTTACCTGAACGTCGCGCGAAAAATAATTGTTCGTGTAAATGCGAACGAATTCGAATATCCAATAATTCTCAAATTCTAAGACAATTTCAACGAAATCGGTCGAGAACGTGTCGCGCATCCAAGCGACCCAACCTGTACCTGTAAAAAAAAGAAAGAAGAAGAAAAATGAAAGAACTTTACGTTACGTCGATATTATTAACGATAACGATCGAGAATCCAAAAGGCATGGTATTATATTTATATTAATATTTAATCGATCGTTCGGTATTACGTTATAAAACGATAAGATCTCGTTGTTCGTTATACGCGTAGCGTAATGGTTCGTTCTATCTAACTAATCGATATATCGAAATATATTCGGGTACGGATTTGGTACGAGGTCTCTCATTTAAAAAAAAAAAAAAAAAAAAAAAAAAAAACACCTCGCGTTGTCAGTTAAGAGGAGCAAAATGTCAAGTGTCGTCGTTATAGATTGAAAATGATGATGACGTGTACATACGCGAACGATCGTGCCAGTTTGAAATACATAACTACGCTACGTTCGATCGATAGGGGGAACGATTTATCAACAATTAAAAGAAGTCGATTGGAGTCAAGTGTGGGGAGTATCGAAACAACGAATAAATAACGCAGTGGTTAACCGATGGATAGAAATAGACAGAGAGAGAGAGAGAGAGAGAGAGAGAGAGAGAGAGAGAGAGAAAGTTAACTATAGATCGTTGTACGTTGAAAATAGTATTTTGATCAATTTGGAGAAATTTAATTGGGGGGCGGAGGGGAGGGGAGGTGGGTGGGGCTGGGGCTGGGGCTGGGGTGGAAAGAAATGTATTATTGTACGTTGCCGAGAGGACGAGTGAGATTTTGTCGAGAATCTTTCGATTTCAACGTTCGAAAACCCTGGGCGTATATCCACCCACCGATTACCTCTTCCATCTCCAATGTCGAGCCTGTAATTATCCGCGCCGACCTCGCCATCTATCAGTCGGCCCAAACCATCGGTCAACGAGTTGTACTCCCTTTTACCATCGTACGAGGTGTCACTGAGTTCTACCATCGGCGATTCCGGTATGTTATAACTCGCTATGCCATCTGGAAAATCAATGTGTCAATTAAGATTCGATTAAATACTTTGTACGATTATGTCGTAACATAATCAATTCGTATATTATTCGTCCTATATTTTGGGATAAGTAAGATTCGAACGAATGTCTGGTGTATATATATATTATATATATTATATATATATATATAAAAAGAAAAATATGGCGTCTGGGTTGCTACTCGATTTGCCATTTCGCGCTAGAAGTCACTTAATTGCTTCTAATATTTCACGGTTATACACGCAAAATGTCGACCGTTTTACTACCTTCAGACCTACCCACCCCCACCCCGCCTGTCTTTATTCTCACTCTCTCTCTCTCTCTCTTTCTCTCTCTCTCTCTCTCTCTCTCTTTTTCTCGCGAGTTATGTTGTCACGCGATGCGCTGGTCAAGCATGTTACGGTCAAATTATAAGTGAGCACGTATAATAATTTTTTAACATTTCCATGAGCACGCCGATGCGAGGGCACAAAAAGCACGCACCGTTCATTTTGATTTAATAATAAGCAATTAGCGTCGACGAATCTTGTACATGACGTTCTTTCTTTCTCCCCCCCCCCATCCTTTTGCCCCTTTCTTCTTGATTCTTCTTTCTTCTTTCGTCCACAGCTCCTTCTACCATCACCATCATCACCACCATCAACCCCATCCCCTTTAATCACTTTTTATCTCTTTCCTTTATCTCGCACAAAATCAATTTTAAATTAGCCGTAGAGAAACGAGAACTCTCAATGAACGATCCAAAAAAAAAATATATATATATAATAACAATTTTTACTCCTTCTCTAACACGTGTTAGCTTCGATTTACGATAAATATTACTTTCAACGTTTAATTGAAGAGGTCGTTCATATTTCATTGAAAAGTGGTAATTCTTCTCTATTTTTTTTTATGGTTTTTTTTTCCTGTTTTCTTTTTCCTTTTTTTTTTCCCTTTATAAACAGTACGAACTCATGATCGACCCGTAGGGAAGGAACGTAATTAACATTGTTTTTCATAAACGCCCCCATATATATATATATATATATATATATATATATATATATATATATATATAGAGAGAGAGAGAGAGAGAGAGAGAGAGAGAATTTTCTAGCATTGAATATGATTCGTTGTTGCCGGTACATCAACGAGGAAATGCATTATCCAAAAGCGAACCACGAATCATCGCGCGCGATAATAACGGCGCTCTTAACGGTAATTCTACTCTATCACGTTAATCCGTTTATAGGGTAATTCAATTAAAATGGCAATCTTCCATTCGTCCGTCATCTAAATTATTGCGCCGGGCCGCTTCGTAGTCGGCCGGGGAGATCTTCTCGGCTTCGACGATATCTAAACGTTAGGTTCATATATATATATATATATATATATATATATATATATATATATATATATATGTATATGTATATGTATATGTATATATTACATGTATATATTATATTATTGACGTTTGATTTTAAAAATGGATTAATAATCTCGGAGAAATTTATATTAATATATCGTTCCATTGATATAACGACGTGGCCCTGATTTTTTTACCATCTTCGTTTGATGAATATTAAGCGGAGGGTTTTCATCGTAAAGAAAAGAAAAGAAAAGGAAAAAAGAGACAGAACCTCGAAGCCAGCATTTTAGTTGGACCTCAAAAAACCTACGTCGTAATATCGTCAAAGGGGGTGAAAATTATTGCGTTGTTTTTATTCCGAATGAATCATCAATGCTCTATCGAATGAATTTCATTTAAATATATCGAGAGATACGACGGACGGATTCTTCGGGGTGTAAAGATCGAGGATAATTAATTCTCATTCGATATTTGTTTCGTAATTTTTTCTTCTTGCCCCTCATTTTC
>OU426863.1:5508286-5523286 GCA_911387685.1 Dolichovespula media | reverse complement strand
AGGTCGTGCGGATGCACGGTCGGAGAAAAAGAAAAGGGAAAGGAAGAAGAGAGAGAGAGAGAGAGAGAGAGAGAGAGAGAGAGAGAGCGTTACGATATCTTGGTGGGGGTAGTTTATTCAATTTTCTTTCTCACAAATATTAACTTCATCTTGTAAAACGATCATTTCTTATTATTTTTTTTTTTGTTTTTCCTTTTTTTCTCTTCCTATTCTTTTTTCGAGAGAATGAAATCGCGAGTTTCATTAAGTTCCGTCGTTGGACATTCGAGTATTTTATTTAATATTAATTTTACTCGGTCCATCGAAAAATATATTTCTTCTCCTTTCTCTCTCTCTTTCTTTTGTTTTTTTTTCTCTTTTTTTTTCTCTTTTTTTTAATCAACGGTCCGGACACAGTCGAATTAAAGGGATAATTTTATTTGATTATTCGAAAGGTACTTTAGAAGTTGACGTAGCCGCGTATGTGCGATGGATTTTTATAGGACCGTGGAAAAAAGGAAAAAAAATTAAAAAAAAGAGAGAAATTGAACAAATCTGCCGCCTGTGTCTGCTGGATATTGAAATATTTTAACGAAATGGTAGTACGATTAGATGATAATATTATTTTCTTCTTTCTTTTTCTTCGTTTTTTTTTTTTTTTTTTTTTTTTTTCTTTTACTTTACCTTCCATTACGTGGACCAACATTAGTTACGTACGACGATGACGCTGTGATCGAGGAATCTGGAATAGCACCAGATTCCATTCCTAACGATTGATTGCATGATCCTGTAATTAAAAAAAAAAGAAAAAACCAAAGGATAATTAATATACACGTACACATACACGCACGAACATATACATATATATATATATATATATATATATATATATATATATATATATATAAATAAAATTTATATTTTTAAATTTATAAATACGTAAATATAGAATGGATAATTTTACATTTGAAACGGCGTATTCGTATAATGACGATGGAAAAATAATATTCATTCAACATTATTTATTCATTTCGCATGTATGTAATTGCATGTTGAACAATTTCCAGAGTGCAATTTTCCCCTGCTAGGACACGGTTATCGATGTTTCGCAATCTCGCGTGATTTGTCTGGCCACACGTTTATTCAAAAAGAAATAAAAAAAATAAAAAGAAAAAAAAAGAAATAGAACGGGTTTTTCGTTCCGCGAAGGTAAGAGAGAGAGAGAGAGAGAGAGAGAGAGAGAGAGAGAGAGAGAGAGAGAGAGAGAGTCTACCAAGAGCCTCGCGGCGATGAGAAATTCTCCCCTGCAACCCCGCCACCCCCCCTCACGGTCCATGATTCCATTTTCCTAGTTCGAAGGACGGACTCTTCTACTCGAAATCTACATTCGTTGGAATTCGCGAAGCGCAAACGACAATTATAAGAGCGCGATGAAGGACGACGTCGCATTTTGTTCCATTCGCAAAGTTCGGAGATAAGTGGAAAATGGCCCGAAGGTCCCTGGATGGGCAAAGCACGGTCCCCCGAGTGTTTTGTGTGTGTGTGTGTGTTTGGCTTTATCATCCAATCGTTGTTACTCATTTAGTCGTCTTTTCAGACATCTCATTCATGTTTCAATTTGGTTTAGCATTTAAACGTCGTTCGTCCAGTAATTTTTCCATTAAACTTTCTGATATAGACAATGAAGTATAATATTGTATATTATTATACCCTACCGAAAATCTCATTCACCGAACGTTTCCGTTCCTCTTCCTCGGGGATGGGAAGGGAGAGGGACGAGGGAGATGGGAAGGGAGGGAGGGTGGGAGGGAGGGAGGGTGGGAGGGAGGGAGGGGAAGCGTGGGCGACGCGAGGACTTTTGAAATCTTTTTAATGGCCACGCAAACACGAATCAAAGACTCTTTGCTTCGACTAGCGTGTTGATTCGTCGAAATTACGACTACGACGATGACGACGACTATAACGACGACGACTACGACGACTACGACGATGACGAAATTCATTTGCATAAAGAGATGGAATATTTATCGATATGTTCTTTCATTTTTCTCTGATTATTCTTTTTTTTTCCCTTCTTCGTTCCTTTTTTTTTGTCCTTTCCTTTCCTTTCCTTTTCCTTTTCCTTTTCCTTTTCGTTTCGTCGCTGATTGGCAACGAACAATTCGTTTCGCGCAAAACCGATTGGGAACACATTTTCTACGCTCACTTCTTTTTCTCTTTCTCTCTCTCTCTCTCTCTCTCTCTCTCTCTCTCCTCTCGTTCTGCTTATTAAATATTTTACAAGACCGCGCATTTGTTCATTCGAAATGAACACGAAGGAACACAATTGTTCGTTTCAATATCCTCCCGGCGAGCGGTTGTTCCGTTCGCTTCTATCAACCCGTATCGTTTTATCTAATCTATTATATATACCTTATTTTTTTCATTCTTGTTTTGTTCTTTTCTTTTTGTCCTCTTTTTTTTTTTTGTTTAATGCAGACGATTATGCGAACGATTTATTGTTTATCGTCGGATTCGTCTAACCTTTAAGCATTCGCTCGTTTCAATGTATTGAAAATGTAAGAGAGAAGGGAACAAATAAAGGAATAAAAAAAGAAAGAAAGGAGGAATATAGAAAAATTGAAAAAAGAATTAAACTTCGCTCATGTATCGGAGTCACTACGGTCAGGCGATTTACCTTTAATATTCCCGTACGAATTTACGTTTATGTATCGCGAGTCGCCCTTTTCTTTTTCTTTTTCTATTTCTATTTTTTTCTTTTTCCTATATTCCACTCCCACTCCCACCCCACCCCCTGACTTTTTTCATTCCCTTTTTAATTTCTCTCTTTGTTCTTTCTTTTTATCTTATTTAATTTTTCCTTTCCTTTGTTTTATATTACATTTCTCTCAATAGAAATAGTGATAAGCTTCGCGACGTGACCGTTAAAGAAAAAAAAAAAAAAAAAAAAAAGAAAAAAAAAACAAAGAACAGAAATAAAAGAAAGAAAGGAAGAAAAAAAAATGCAAATTCCTGTTAAACGAACGAACGTACGAACGAACGAACGAACGAACGCTTGATAGTGAATTTATGCTTTACGCTCGTAAATGTTCTTGCCATTCCTTCGACCGTCACCATTTCGCTCACCCCTTTTTGATTCAGAAGGGCGAGGGACGAGGGCTTGCGGTAAAAAGACGGGGTTGGGGTGAGGTGAGAGGGGAGAGCTAGGTGCTGGGACTGGAAAATAGGGAAAGAGAGAGAGAGAGAGTAAAGAGAAAGTAAGAGAGAAAGTAAGAGGCTAAAGAATGAGTGAAAAAGAGAAAGAGAAAGAGAAAGGGAAAGAGAGAGAGAGAGAGAGAGAGAGAGAGTAAACGATCGTTTGATGTTGTCGTACACAAACGCTTCGTATAAGAACTACGACGATGTAGATATAGCGTTTGGGGTTTCTACTAGTCGCTTAACGATGCGACGTTCGAAAAGCACGAGAGAGACTTTAAGAGCGAACGGCACGCGACTCCGCGTTCGGTCAGAAAAACATAGGGAATGGGTAGGAATAGGAATGAGAGAGACAGAGAGAGAGAGAGAGAGAGAGAGAGAGAGAGAGAGAGTGAGAGAGAGAGAGAGTGAGAGAGAAAAGTAGGCAACGAGGTAGGAGATGGGTCGGTAAGTTCAAGTCTCTTTGATGAGAAAGACGGATGATGCGCTTGCTCTTTATCCGTCTCTCTCTCTCTCTCTATCTCTCTCATTCTTCTTCATCCCCCTGTATTCCACCCCTACGTCCGTTTCTACTTTATTTGTCCGTTCGTCCGTTTCCACTTGTTCCATTTCTTTCCCCCCCCATTTACGCCGATCTGTCTTTGTATTGTATGTCTTTCTCTTTCTACTTGCCTGTCTACACCTGTCCGTTGTCACCTGGCTGTTTCTACTTGTCACCTGTCTGCCGTTGCACGTCCTTTACTACTTATACGTGTGTCTATCTTTTTATCACTTTCTCTCTCTCTCTCTCTCTCATTTTCCCTATTCTTTCTTTTTTTCCCTTTCTCTTTCAATCGTACTTTTTGTATATACGCACGTATGCGCGCGCGCGCGCGCGCGAGTGTGTGAGTGTGTGTGTATGAGTTTGGTGTATGCGCGCGCGCGTATACGTATTTTATATCGAAGAGACGTTACTCGGCGTAGAATTTTCTTAAAAACTTTGCTAATATCCCCGGTGAAATTCTCTGTTCTTTCGTACCTCGTTAAACTTCTTTTTCGTACCGCTTACATCGCCGTTTCAAGCATCAGCGAAACATTCGTTTCGGTTCTATGCACGTACGTATGTATTTTATATGTACGTACGTATGTACATACATACATACATGCATACGTACATACATACATACATGTATATGTACATACTTAGGTACATACGTATATGAACGGATACGTACGTACGTACGTACGTATGTATGTATGTATGTATGTATGTATGTATGTATGTATGAATCTATGTATGTATGTATGTTTGTATGTACTTGTACTTCTGTATGCGTATACGCGGGAGAATGACTTTTTTCTACTTTGTATCTCGTGCGCGTGAGCGCGCACGCGCGTTCCCGCACACGAAAGAGGGAGAGAGAAGGGAAGAGAGAGAGAGAGAGAGAGAGAGAGAGAGAGAGAGAGAGAAGTGCCATTAAAACTTTTGGCGATTTTACGTGTGTAAACAAAGGGAAAAAATGAGGGAGAGGGGAGTTAAAAAAAAAGAAAGAGAGAGAGAGAGAGAGAGAGAGAGAGAGACAGAAAAATAAAAAGCAGGAAGAAAAACAAATTGAAATGAATTTATCGTTAGTAGTAATTTCACTGTGACTGGACTTTACGAATGTTTTTTGGAGTAGGTTAACGAAAGAGGCACAAAAAAAAAAATGATTGATCGTTTTTGTTTTATCCTTGATATGAAACGTTATGTAAGTTGTACGAGCGTGCTTCGGAATAAGAAATTTCACTGTTCGACGATTTTCGTGAAATGACGAAAGGAAACGAAAAGAATAAAAAAGAAAAAGACCCGAAGGAAGAAAATCGGAAGAGTAAGATTAGATGAAAATAAGAGAAAGAGAGAGATAGAGACATAGGGAGAGAGAAAGAGAGAGAGAGAGAGAGAGAGAGAGAGAAGCAGATAGATAGATAGATAGATAGATAGATAGATAGATAGATAGAAAGAAAAAGAGAGAGAGAGAGAGAGAGAGTAAGAGAGAAAGAGAAAAATGGAGTAAGTGAGTGAGAAAAAGAGATGAAGGTAGAGTTTGGGGGACGTTCCTGCGCCATTGGCTTGGCTGCAACGAGCCATGGGCTATCCCCATCGGTACCATCCGATGTCTGAGGGATTATAGTCTGAACACCTGACGCGTTCCCACCGCTTTCGAAGAGAACGGAAAAAGAGTCGTTGGATGATAGAGAGAGAGAGAGAGAGAGAGAGAGAGAGAGAGAGAGAGAGAGAGAGAGAGAGAGAGAGAGAGAGAGAGAAGAGAGCGAGAAAGAGATCGAAAGAGGATCGAAAGAGAGATCGTCGATATCTCTCTTGACTCTCTCGACTATCTCGAGTTTTCAACAGCCTGACAAAGTTTCAACAAAATGGCGGAGTCTGCAGTTAGCAGGACCTTTTCTAGGTGCGATCGAATAGTAGCTACGATTTAGAACTCCATCCTCATTCCATATGATGAAAAAAGGGAGAAGGAGAGACGGACGGACGGACGGACAAACTGACAGAAAGAGAGACAGAGAGAGAGAGAGAGAGAGAGAGAGAGAGAGAGAGAGATAAAGGAGGCTTAAGTATTGGAATTGCAATGTTCTAAAAACAAGAATTACCTGTGCATGTTAGAGAAATACTGAAACATACAAAGCCGATTGTCGCAAAGTGCCGGACAAGCCTGCGAGAAAAGGAACTTTTCAATCCGGCTTTTCGTACGGTGCGTTAACGATTTGACTGACTATTTTAACGCCTCTTCAACATTGGGAACGGCCTTCCCCTTTTTTTACTTTTACTTTTACTTTTTCTTTTTCTTCTTTTTTTATACGTAAGTGGCATTTCAAAAATCGATCGCACTCGATGCCCTCGTCAGTGTTTCGTAGTTTTCTTTGTTTCCTCTCTCTCTCTCTCTTTTTTTTTTCCTGAGACGAACGATTAACGTCCTTTCTGTTTTCCGCGACGGAAAGGAGCCATTTAGTTTTTAATTACTATCGAATTGTTACGATTCACGATTATCCGTTTATAAAACGACCAACCGAGGGGTTTTAAGTATAACGTATACGATTAATAAATATTAATGATTAATATATATAAATATTTATCCGTGCATACATATACATACACATACACGTAGGGGGAAATGGGGGGGAGGAAGCGTATGTGTTGTTGTATGTACGCCGATATAACACCCGTAACACTCGTAAATTACAGCGCGCTAGCGTGTTCTAGGATTTTAGGACGTAACGAATTCAAATGGGATTAACCGACGGGGAGAATCGTTACATGGTATTTTTTTTCTTTTTTTTTTCTTTTAAGGCGTAAAAGCGTGCCGCGCCGTCGTCTACGCGTTTCCTCCTTTGCTCAAACCTCATTTAGAAAATACAAATTTGAATTCGTCTACGTCTACGTCGAATTAACGTGAACGCGTATCTCGGTATCGATCTTAAATCATATCTCAACCATGATCGATCATTTTCGTTGGTCACGTTCCGTCTTATGAAATTATTATTTTCATTATTACTATTATTATTATTATTATTATTATTATTATTATTATTATTATTATTATTATTGTTATTGTTGTTAGAGGGTTGAGAGGCCGGGTAGGTATTCGCTCGCATTTATATACATATTTATGTACATTTTTATTCGATGCAAATACTACGTACTTCGATCTGGTAGGTCGTAAGTTCGATTTCCAAGTAAAAAAAAAAAAAAAAGTAAAAAAAAAAGAAGAAACGTCGAAAGAAATTGCGGTATTCGTGTAGAAGACGAGGTGGGAATTACGTGTTTGCCGTTCCGCACGTTCATAAATCGTGAACTTGTGCGAAATACACGCGAGAAGAACAAGAAAGAAAGAAAGAAAGAGAGAGAGAGAGAGAGAGAGAGAGAGAGAAAGAGAGAAAGAGGGTAGGAGAAAAAAAAAGTGGAACAGGTATTTTACAGTCGTACATTTTCATTCTTGAAAAAGAATTATTCGAACTATTCGACAATTTTACATATCTCGACGATATTTCGTAAGGATTTCTTTTCTTTTTTCTTTTCGACAGATAGATCGTCGCGCGTACCGATAAACAAATTTTGTTTATCCGAAAAAGAGGAAGGAGGTATCATAGGATCTGTTCATAGTACGAAGTTCATGGTACCGTTGGTCATCGTTTGTTGTTCATTATATCGTATGTATCTTAGTGAGATTTGTCGTTAATGATGTCGACTAAACAGAAACGATTTGGTATTTTCTAAGTACGTACGTACGTACGTACGCACGTATGTATGTATGTATGTACGTATGTATGTATGTATGTATGTATCCATTGGGTGACACGTAAAAGTATCGAATACAAAACGCCAGGAGAATTTCAAATAAGGCATTAAATCATGTCGAGGAGTTTGAATAGAAAAAGAGAGAGAGAGAAAGAAAGAGAATGAGAGAAAGAGAGAGAGAGAGAGAGAGAGAGAGAGAGAGAGAGAAATTCACCGAAAAGGGCCCCCCCCCCTAGCCCCCTTAGAACATTCACCAGTCTTCGTAAGCGTCTGATTTAGTATGCATACTGGGCCCGAGGAATAAAAGACGTATCTGACGGAGATAAAAGTGGAAATATCGAAGTACGCTATGAATAACGTCCAACTGGATATATGTATCGGGCGTTGAAGGTATCAAGGAAGGAAAAAGAAAATGACGGGAAAGAAAGAGAGAGAAATGAAAAAAGAAAAAAAAAAAGAAATAGAAAGAGAAGGAAGAAAAGAAAGAGACTAGTGTGGACCGAAGGAGAGACCGCGAGAATTTCAAGGGCCATCCCTTTCGCAGGGAGATAAAAGTGATTACTTGGAGAACGATAAATCTCTACTTGTAGTTTTCAGATCAAACGAGAATGAGAGAGAGAGAGAGAGAGAGAGAGAGAGAGAGAGAGAGAGAGAGAGAGAGAGAGAGAGAGATGGAGAGATTGAGAGAGGGGTAGAACGGTCGAAAGTAATATTCCAATGAAAGCTCCTAGCTGTTTGTTCGTAGTTGGGTTGGTACGAGTGGGAGGAGCGTTAAGAAACTTCGATATATGCTGTAACGGTACTCTCCCTCCCTCCCCCGTCCCCGCAACGGTGAAAGAGTGCAAATGAACCGAATAGAGCTTTTTAACGAGTTTCCATGGCATAGGCCTGGGGAAACTCGTCATAGAGTGGGTAATAAACAGGAATATTTCCGTGCTTAACTGTTCGGTTATTATTTCTTTTTTTTTTTTCAGTTTTTTTTTCTTCTTCTTCTTCTTCTTCTTGATCCAGCGCCATCCTCCGTTAAGCCGGTTTTATTAAAATACCGCGTTTGTCGCGCTTGATATTCGATATGGGTGACATTATTGACGATATATATATATATATATATATATATATATATATGAAACGATGGATTGTGTGTATTCGTTAAAAAAAAAAAAAAAAGAAATAAAACCAAAAAAGAAGAAAAAAATTGACAAGATAATAGGTTCTCAATGATAATTTCGTTGGAGGAATCGAGGTCGATAAGAGCCAACCGTACGATAAGGGAGTGGTAGGAGGTTTACCTTTAAATTCAAGGTAAGTTGAAATAAGAGTATCACGTTTTATACTGGAAACTATGCTGGTATTCTTATCTCGTGTGTTAGTAATAATAGGTAGGACACGTACAGAGAAAGGCAGCACGAGATCTATTCTATACGTTTCTACAAGACGACGAGGAATACGAATACTCCGTGAGTATGCTTTGAAGGAGTAGAGGAATAAGAATAAGAAGAAGAAGAGGAAGAAGAAGAAGAAGAAAAAGAAGAAGAAGAGGAAGAAGAAGAAGAAGAAAAAGAAGAAGAAGAAAAAGAAGAAGAACGGAGTGAAATAGAAAAAGAAGAGGAGGAAGAGGAGGAAGAAGGGGAAGAAGAAGAAGAAGAAGGGACGATGTAGAAGAAGATAAGGAAGAAGAAGGAAAAGAGGGGAAAGAGAGAGGAGGACGAGGAAGAAGAAGAAGAAGAAGAAGAAGAAGAAGAAGAAGAAGAAGAGGAAGAAGAAGAAAGGGTGTGGACTTTACGTGCAGGATGCTTCTTAGGATTGACGTGCTCCTTATAAAGCGAAGGGACTGACGAAAGCGGATGCAGTACTGTCTGGAATAAGATAGGGGTAAGGGTTGAAAAGGAAGAGGAGGAGGAGGAGGAGGAGGAGGAGGAGAAAGTTGGCGCGAACACACACGCAGAGAGAGAGAGAGAGAGAGAGAGATGAGACGATGAGGTTGAAGGTGGTGGTGGTGGTGGTAGTGGGAGAGGTTGAGTGGGAAGTTGGGAGGGAGGTTGGGATTGGGGTTGGGGTTGGGGTTGGTTGGTTGGTTGGTTGGAGCCTAGGGTAGAAGGTAGGAAGGCACGTCGCGGCTTCTGCTACGCTAGGAAGGTCGATTGTTCTCCGCAACCGACTGTGTCTCATTACTTCGAATTGGCTGGCCGTAGACAATGCCAGCGGATAATACGGTTATCCGGAAGATGGTTTTCAGCGGTCTTCTCTCTCGCGGAGCTCGTTTCTCCCTTTACACTCTTCTATCATACTTGGAGAATATATATATATATATATATATATATATATATATATATATATATGTACGTGTACGTGTACGTACGTGTGTATGTATGTATGTATGTATGTATGTATGTATGTAAAATCTTCTTTCCAGGCCATGGGAATAGAGAGATAGAAAGAGAGAGAGAGAGAGAGAGATAGAGAAAGTAGGAAAAGTAAGAAGGATGCTGTTGAAGAGGTTGAAAAGATGAGAAAGGGAAACTGGTAAAGAAAGAGAACAAAGGAGGTTGACTGACAAGACAATGGATCAGCGAGCGCATAATCATTGTTATATCTTACCGAGATCTTAGCGAGATAAGAATCAAAGATCCCTTGATCCGAGATAGGATTCGTTGATACTCGAATCCAATTTGAAGTTTCGAGCCATTTTTTATTCTTTCTTTCTTTCCTTCCTTTCTCCGCCCTATCCCCCTCCCACCCTCCCGCCGTTCACCCTCATTCGCTCGGTTCGTCACACCCCCTCCCGTACTCTCCTTCTCTCTTTTCTCGCCAACAATGGATATTTATGTTCTTTTCATTCTGTGCCGTTTCCTGTCTCAAAAAACAAAGAGAGAAAAAGAAAGATGAGAGAGATGGAGATAGATAGAGAGATAGAGAGATAGAGAGATAGAGAGAGAGAGAGAGAGAGAGAGAGAGAGAGAGAGAGAGAGAGAAGGAGAAAGAACAACAAAGAAATGAGAGATTAAAAAAAAGTGATAAATGTTATCGGGAGAGGATTGCCGGTATGTTGGTAGTTAATCGTTCGCCTTCCACCGTCGATCGCGAAAGGAAGATAGTTACTGCGTTTTGATCGATCCTTGCGAGACATTGATACGCTAATATACAGACGCGACATCGCGTGCGACGTATGTATGTACTTTTGTACGTACGTGTGTATGTATGCGTGCATGCATGCATGTATGTATGTATGTACTTATGTATGTATGTATATAATGCAGGGTAGCAAAAGCTATTCGCTGTTGATATCGCCACGACGACGTCTTGCCTCTTAGGTATATAAACGAGGGCGCAATATTCGATGATTACACGTTGCGTCATAGAAAGGTTTACCTCGAAAAATGTAAATCAAGATTTTGAATATTATACATATAATCCTAGATTAATCGTTGAATTTATCATTTCAATAAGGAACCACGATCGGGGGAATTAGTGCGTTGAGTTACAATATAATTATATATAGATATATATGTATGTACATAGAACTAATAGATGTGGATTAAATCGAAAAGCCTTTGATAGGAGATACACCGTCTATCAGATTTCTAATCAAGTTTTCCTCTTTAATGGGAAACCTCCTAATGTCACCCATCTGGAGTTGCCGATAGTTCTTCTTTAACGTAAGACCCAAGTGACCTATCTCCCAGTATGTCCTCGAGAGATAATGGTACTCTCAAGAATTCATATAAACGGGTATATGGCCGTTTTATCAGAAAGAAATTAGACGGACGATCTAAAAAGATATGTGCCAAATTCTCTTTGGCCGATTCCTTACGATCTTCGTATATTATTATCGAGGTTTCATTTTTATCATCTCATGTATTTGTGTGTCTTAACGCGCGCGCGCGCGTGTATGTGTATAAAATTTATTAGAAAAATATATCACGAAAAGAATTTCAAGTATTGCGGTGCTCGTCGTTATAACCACAGGTTGGTACGGTCGAAAGTTCTCGGACGATATTAAAAATCAATTTTTATATTTTCTAGAAAATTTTTACGATAATTTTTTTTCCATCCTTCCTTTCTTTCTTCCTCCCTCATTCTCTCTCTCTCTCTCTCTCTCTCGAATCACACAATTACGAGGCTAAAAAAAGTTATCGGCTAGAATTAGAAGCTTTTAACTATATTGAATGTTGAACTATCATGCGAAGATGGAAACGTAATGGCGCTAAAAAGGGAATCGACAGTGACGAATATATTTCCCCTCCCTACCTCCCACCCTCTCTCCCTCTTTTACCCGACCTCACTCCCAACTTCCTTCTCCACGACCGAACACGAATGAACTTCGACAAATTTAATTTTTACGATATAAATATATTATATTAACCAACGAGCTTTACGATTCCGTAGATCGTTATAACGTTTTCAAGTAACCAAAGACCCGTCATATTTTATTCAGATTTTTTTTTTCAAATGAGATTCCACGAGGGACACGGGTACCCGTACCGTACCGTACCGACCGGTTGATGAGAGATCGCGATGGACTCGCCTGAAGCATCGGGCTCTATACTCGGTTTTAAGTGCAAAAGGGACGAAGGAGAGTGGACAAGGGCCGGCGGATTCCTGGTCCTCGAAACCATCTCGAGACGTCTGCTCGAGTACTCTCCGTTGCCTTCGTTTATCTTTGTTTAACTGTTTGTTCAACCACAAAGACACAGACCATTTGGTATAACGAGGAAAACGGAAGTTTAAGAGTTAGAGAAGCTCTCGTGTGCGCCCATGCAAAAAGGTTACGAGGATGACGCGACGGCGTTTCAGCTTACCACCTAGTTTTGTTTTATAAACTTCTTTTTTTTCTCTCCTTCTCTCTCTCTCTCTCTCTCTCTCTCTCCCTCTCTTATTTTCTATCTATCTGTCTATCTCTTTTTACTCCATCTTTGTCTTTCTTCCTCTCGTACACGGTTATTCCTTTGAGACTAATAGTGAGTGGGTAGTAATAATTTGCATTATTCTTCCGAGGATGCATATTTCTTAATCCATTTCTTTTTACTCTCTCTCTCTCTCTCTCTCTCTCTCTCTCTCTCTCTCTCTCTCTCGTTATTTATTATGAACATTTAACGAGCGATAGGATTTTTAGATAGACGTTTCGTATCTGACGTTGTACCTCTTTATATATATATATATATATATATATATATATATATATATATATATATATATTAAAATCACAGAAAAAAATATCGCTCGTTGGTTCCGGATAGTTCTTAAAAGAAAAAAAAAAAGAAAAAAAAAAAATAGAAGAAAAAAATAGCGCGTCGGACGGTGGTATTGCCGGTGTCTCCGTGTAAGTAGAGAAATGAAACGAAAAAAATGAAACATAGAGAATAGAGAAAAGAACAAAAAGAAAGTGAAGAAGACGAGGAAGAAGAAGAAGAAGAATGAAAAACCTACAAAAAAAATGAAGAGAGAAAAGAACAAAAAAAAAAACGTAATGGAACCTGTCCACCCGAAATAACCACTATTATTTCTCTTTCGCGCGTTCGTGAGAAAATCGGGTTTAAAGGTAAGAGAGAAAAAAAGGAGAAAAAAAAAGAAAAGAAAGAAAGAAAGAAAAGAAAAGAAAAGAAAGGAACGAAGAGAGAAAGAGAGAAAATAAAGCAAAACGTCGAATCCAACTCGATCGCGTGTTCATTCGTTTGAGTTAAACGCGTACAGGAGTTGGGCGATTATGGGGTCGAGAAGGCTGAGATAGACGGGTGATCATAATTTATCTATATTATATATAAATTATTTCATATAAATAAATATCTATATATATATATATATATATATATATATATATATATATATATATAAATGGACATTATTAATTTTAAATAACTATATAATATAAAATGTTTATTAATTATTACAGTTACGACTATTAAAAAAATATTGTTATCGAAATAACTATTTTAATTACAAATTATTATTATATATAAAATATTCTTAATCTACAAGATATAGAAATATATTAAATATAAAATTATATATATATATATATATATTATATAATTATAATAATTAAAGAATATAATTACAGTCTATAAAATATATATTATAATATAAAAATTATCATACTATATACCTATACTTGCTATATACCTATACCAACTATATATCCGTAACTCTACTATATACCTATACATATTATATATCGGGGGAGATGGTGGTGGTGGTGGTGGTGGGAGGTGGGATATAGACGTTGATGGGTGTAAGGGTTGGTAGAACGAGGGAACTATTCGTACGGGTCTCTACGATGGAAAATCGCGTTCCTAACCTCAAAATCGTCTTCCTCGTTTACCGACACATCTCTTCGTGGAATAGGAGGGAAGTTCCGAAAGGAATAAGAAAGGCAAGATAAAGGCAAGTAGACTGAGAGGAGAGGAGAGGAGAGGAGAAGAATGGAATGGGGTAGTTGGGTAGGGTAGTTGGCTGCGGATGGTTGAATGAGAGGCTTGGAGTGGGTCGTAAAGGTGGAAAGTAACAGGGACGATGGGGTTGGATCGAGTGGTGGTAGGAGGCGAGTGAGTGAGTAAGTAAGCGGGTGGTTGGGAGGTTGGGTTGGTGGGTGGATGGGTGGGTGTTTGGGTGGTTGGGATGGCTAAAGGAGCCACCGTTCCGTGGGATGCAATTTATCCTGTCGCATTAGATTCAAAATAATTGATCCCCCGGGCGGCCGGAGAATAGCGAGTCATTACTTCTGGACTGATGGGAACTCTCCCCTCCCCCCTCTCTGTCCCCCCCCCCTTCCCCATCCTCCCACCGCCCCATCGCGAAGCCGGCCCGAGGAAAATAAAAACTCGAAGATCACTTGCTCCCGATGAAATATTTGACGGGCTGGTACTAGCCGAGAGGAGAAAGGGAGGGAGAGAGAGAGAGAGGATAGATAGGAGAAAGAAGGAGAGAAGGAGAGACAGAGATTGAGAAAGAGAAAGAGAATTGGGAACGGAGAATAGGAGCGCAAGGCTGAGAAAAAGGGTAAGAGAAACGTGGAAAATGAAGAAGGTAGGAAGGAAGGTGGAAAGAAGGAGAAAAGAGAGGGGGGCAAAAAAAAGAGTTGAAAAAGGGTATGGTAAGGGAAAGGAGAGAAACCTTCGGATCTTCCTTTCTTTCTTCCATCCTTCCTTCCTTCCTTCCTTCCTTCCTTCCTTCCTTCCTTCCTTCCGGGAGAATGAGTTCTTCGTAGTTGCAACAGCGGCAAATTTGCCCGAAAGAAAAATATCGTTTCGACTTTCGCCCAACCCCGTTTATTGCCGTTTCGTTCTCTCCCTTTATCCATTTCTATTCGTTCCTAGTATGAGATTTTCATGATCGGAACGGGGCATTTCTTTCTAACCAAATCGCCCGTTCCCATCTTATTACGGGGTATTTTTTTCTTCTTTTTTTATTTTTTTCTTTCTTTCTTTCTTTCTTTCTTTCTTTCTTTTTTACTTCGAACCACGTATAGAGACGCAACCCTGTACGTTACGTCCGTGATAAGTACCAACCCCACCCCACCCCACCGCCTCCCGTCGTTTCGTTTTACGCGACGAATGATT
>OU426863.1:5500786-5503286 GCA_911387685.1 Dolichovespula media | reverse complement strand
TGTCCTGAAATAGAAATGTAAGTTTATAAAAAGAAAATAAGAATAAATGAAAACAAAAAGAAGAAAGGAAAAGCGGGAGGGTTCGGGGGAGGGGGGGGGGGGGGGGAGCGGGAGGGTTAGAGAGGGGAGGAAAAAGGAAAGAGAAAAATTTGGTGCAATAAATTAGAAGAACGAAACAAAACCTCCTCTCCCAACCTCGCAAAGACTAGAGAAAAAAAAAAAAAAAAAGAAAAAAAAAAAAACGAAAAGAAAAGAAAAAAGACAGGAAACAAGTCGTCTGCGATCTTACTTAAGAAGGTTAAATTGCTTTTTAAGTATTAACACAACGTACATACATCCTGTCGATATCAGAGGTGCTCGTTAATTTCTCCTACCACATTTTCGCTTGAGCGTGTACGAGTTTCGATTTCGCGGTCGGAAGCGGCTTTTCGTGATCGACGAAAAAGCGCAAAAGCGGTACGCGACGTGAGAGCATGTATACATATATATATATATATATATATATAGAGGGGGGTGGGGGTTGGGGTTGGGTGGGGGAGGGCTCCGTTTAAGATGGCCGAACGTTCTTTTCATCTTTCTTTTCATCATTTCATCTTTTCATCATTTAATGCCTCCGAAGGTTGCAGCAGCAGGTTATTTCCTGGAACGCGTTGGTACACACCAACTCGTGTATCTACGTTCTCCTAACCACACAAATCACACTGAGAGAGAGAGAGAGAGAGAGAGAGGGAGAGGGCTAGAGAGAGAGAGTGAGTAACCTTTTCCTTTTAGTTAATACCTTGCTTTTGAAATTCCTAACACATCGCACGTAGGAACGTTTAAATCAACGGACAAGCCGCATTTATTTCGCTTAATTATCGTCAATCAATATTCTGGAGACAATCGTTTTACCTTTAAGCCGATATAAATATATTTTGGTACTTAGAGATTTAATAAAAGAGTTACGTGAAATACATTACATACAAATTTCTTTTTGATTTCTTTATTTCTTTCCTCTTTTTATCATCGTCGTCGTCGTCATCGTCGTCGTCATCGTCCTCGTCGTCGTCGTTATTCAATAATTTACAACGCAGTGGGTTTCCATCATTGGAAATAATTGGCATTGAATGTTAACTCGTAAACACATAAAATTATTTTATCTGAAATATTTATAGACATTCTCCATAAAATATGCAGAATTAATGGAATATTAAAAAATATATATATATATATATATATATATATATATATATATTTTAATGGAATATCCGAGCGTTTACGTTCGATATTGTATAAATACATATTAACAATTATTTTAATGATATTTATTATTTCTGAATTACACGTTCGTACAGTACTACTACTACTACGACTACTACTACTACTAATACTACTATTACTACTGCTACTACTAATATTTCTACATACTACCGCTATTGCGTTTATTTCTGAACGAATTAATAAAATATAGGGAATATACGCTAATTGCGTTAAAAGGTATCGTCGTCCTCTATCTGCGGTGAAAACGATGGGAACAAATGCCATCGTCATCGAAATACCGCACATGTCACTTTCGTTCTATCGAGTACGCGATTACAGGATGAGATCAATGATTCTACGTGTGTATATATTTATATATTAGCGCGTACACGTACACGCGTACAGGGGTCTACAAACGCGTACACGCGCGCGCATAAGTATGTATGTTTCTATTAGCGTTCACCCGTTTAACGAGTCGTTCGTTAAAATTTCTTAATTATATTTCAAAAAATTCATGATTATTTTCTACGTAATGATAAGAAATATAATGATAAAATAATTCGCATCGACGGGGGTCGTAGTAATGTAATCGACGCGTATTTAAGGTAAGATAAATCTTTTTAAATACACATGAGGATGATACTGAGAGGATGACATGATAAAATGCGCGCGCGTGTGTATGTGTGTGTGCGTGTGTGTGTGGGTGTGCTTGATAAAATTTGTAATATATTTTTTTGTCTCTCTCTCTCTCTCTCTCTCTCTCTCTCTCTCGTATATTTTTTCTTCTTCTTCCTCTTACATGTGCACACGCACGTTCGCACGAACGCACGAACGCACGCAAACACAACACACACAGACACACACACACACATCCACAAATACATACGAAGAGATTTTCATGCAAAGTTACAAATTTCAATGTACATACATACGTTCGAAACTTCGTCATAGATATCGCCATGGAGTGAAAACTTTTTTCCCCGGTACGCGGTGAAATTTTTAAACGAAATGATAAATGTATTCCCCGGAGAACAACGTATTCTGGCAAAAAAATAAAAGGAAGAAAGAGAAAAAAGAAAAAAGAAAAAAGAAAAAAGAAAAAAAACGAAATAGAAAGGAAATGAAAAAAAAAAAAAGAAAACGGGGAGAGAAAAAAGGAGAAACGGAGAATTTATCGTTACGGTACGAGGTAGCGAAATATCTGTGAAACGTTAACGCGTTCGCGAACGCGTTAACGTTTTCGACAATGAGCTTTTTGTCG
>OU426863.1:5448286-5498286 GCA_911387685.1 Dolichovespula media | reverse complement strand
CACCCATCCAGCCAACCAGCCAGCCAGCCAGCCAGCCAGCCAGCCGACCAACCAACCAGCCAGCCAGCCAGCCAGTGATATCCAGCTGAAATCGGTGAGCGATGCGAAATCGTGTCCCATCGTACATTTAACGATACGTTCGACGCGTCATGCAGCTGCCGGTTTGCCATTTGCAGGAAGTAGAGCGAATACGTTAACGTTCGGCTGCGGCCGGCTGGCTTGTGACAGGGCAGAATTTCGCGTGGTATGCTACGCGTAGATAGATGCATAGATAGAAAGTATGTGTGTGTGTCTGTGTGCATGTGTGTCTGTGTGTCTGTGTGTGTCTCTCTCTCTCTTTGTGCGTGCGCGTGTATGCGTGTGTTTGTGTGTCTGTATATTGTGTTTACGTTTGTATTGGTACGTACGAGAGAAGCAGAGAGAAAGAGAAAGAAAAAAGAAGAAAGAGAGACAGAGAGAGAGAGAGAGAGAGAGAGAGAGAGAGGGAAACAGCCTACGGCGGCCATTACCGTGATAAGATATCAGAAACGCTTTATCGTTCGTATTCTTCTGGCTCCCTTTTATATATCCCCGGCCCCCATTCGAAGTTTTCTTCTTAGCTAGTTCATGGTTGTCTCCTTCGGCGATACAAGGACGGATTTTCTTTAGTATAGTACGATCGGCGGACTGGGACTTGGGAAGTAGGGTTGGGGGTGGGGATCTGGGTTGTGGGACGGGTTTGTATATAAGAAGGAGGTTTAACGGGGGTTGGGAGATACTGGGAGTCTAGGGTGGTTGAGTTGGGTTGGAAAGTGATTCCTCTAAAAGAATTTCACTTGGAACTATCCGGGAGGATGATACGGTAAGAGTAAGAGAACGGTATAGAGATAGAGAGAGATAGATAGATAGATAGATGGATAGAGAGAGAGAGAGAGAGAGAGAGAGAGAGAGAGAGAGAGAGACTTGCAACATCATGGAAATCAAATTAGAATTTCTCCGTTGGATTGTCTTTCTTATCCTTCTTTCTTCTTTTTCCTTTTAATTTTTATTCTTTTTTTTTTAATTTTTAATTTTATTTTATTTTACTTCTTAATCGTTGATTTAATCCAACGAACGCATACGTTCGATGGTTAGACGTTTGGTTTCGGGTTGGTTCTTACGCTTTCTTTTTTTTTTTTTTTTTTTTCTCTTATACGATATTATATCGATATGAACGTTTAGCAAATATTGAGATTAGGTAGGAAAGAGAGAATTCGTTGATATCATTTGAGAGTGTGCGTGCGCTCGCGTGCGTTGTATAAGAGAGAGATAGAGAGAGAGAGAGAGAGAGAGAGAGAATATCTTTTGTGGTAGTTTCTCTTTTCTTTTTTTTTTTTTTTTTTTAGAACAAGGAACGTTCAGTAAAATGTTGGGGTATGGAGGATCGAGTTGTAAAAAAAAGGGAAGAGAGCGAGAGAGAGCGAGAGAGAGAGAGAGGGATACGATAAGAAAAAGTGAGAGAGAAGAAGAGGTAACAACGCTGGTAAAATGTGCCGCGTTTCTCATATCTTATCATAACGAGCGTTCGTAGCGAGAGAAAATTTGTTCCCTCTCGAAATGGTTCTGGTGTACCATAGCTCCTTGTCGAAAAGGTTTACGTAACTTGCACAATTTAAGATCTCTTTAGATCTAACTCTCTTCTCGATTGTTTCTCTCTCTCTCTCTCTCTCTCTCTCTCTCTCACTCTCGCTCCTTTTTAATTTTTTTTATTCATCTATTATCGACTCATTAGCAACGTACTTCTCATTAACGAATCAATTAATCGAGCTCACGATGGTTTAGCGAGTTTATAACCTACAAATTCTGGTAGAATTATATTAGAGTTTGAATAGTCTAATTCACGAGTGAAAGAACGCAAAAATAAACTATTTCAATGGGGAAACGTTCGATACAATGTTATTGAAGCCATTTCAACAAAGAGAGTGAGAGAGAGAGAGAGAGAGAGAGAGATCATGCTATTTCTGGTTGCAAAGTTTGCATTTGAATTGGAAGTATTGTATTCGCTCACTGTCAGCCTTTCTATCGAAACAATTACCGTTGAACATTGTAGTATATCATTGTACGCGAGTTATCCTACAAGAATTTCATTCGTCGATGAATTTTTCGTATTCGCTCTTTGTTTCTTCCCCCACGTTCCTTTCTTCTTTTCGTTTTTTCTTTTCCCTTTTTCTTTTTTTTTTCTTTTCTTTTTTCTTTTCTTTTTTAACGACGGAAGTCCCATACCAAAGATTGACATTTGGTGTACGAGCAGAGTTGTTCGGAACAATTAAACTCCGAATATCGATTTTGTTGGTTAATGACGGAAGCCAAATGTTGCATTGTTCTCTCGGGTCTCGAATATGTAAGTGTGTTGTTGTTTATGGATTTTCGGTAGGGTAGATGGCGTGTAAACGTACGTGGATCGGGGAGTGGGGAGTGGGAAAGAGGAAGGGTAGAAAGGCTTCGAGTTTGGGGTCGTAAACGGTGTAGTAGTAGGTTCGGTTGGTGTTGGGTTGGATTGAATTGGGAGAGGGATGGAGGAGGCGCGTGGGTCGTAGTGAGAGAGGGTGGTGGGTGGTGGGTGGTGGGTGGTAAGCACGTTAATCGCGAGACCTAATAATCCGCGACCGTCGGCTCATTTAGCGATAAGATTATGTCGACGAACTAGACGTTTTCCGGCTCGTTGGAATATTCCGAGAAGGTGAACGGGCCGCGCACACTGATTGGATATAAGAGATCTAGTTTTCCGTGTTGGGAGGGAAAGGAGGAGGAAGAGGAAGAAGAAGAAGAAGAAGAAGAAGAAGAAGAAGAAGAAGAAGAGAGAAAGAAGATTATCGTTTAACGTGTATGTAGGGCAGCCGTATTAATAGGGAAGGAATGAAAGTTTAGGTTGGATGAGGTTGCTGTTTAAGGTTAACGTTTGATACTCGATCTCTATACCGTACTAACATAAATGAGCCCAGTTATTTCGCGTTGGTTGTTCACGTAGGTCGTTCACGTTTCATTGACGTGGATGAACGGAGCGGAACACAAAGCCGATCAAACTGTTCGATTACAAACGTGACGTATTTTCTTTTTCTTCTTTCTTTATTTTCTCTCTTTCTTTCTTTTCTTTCATCGAATTCGACCGGGATTTCGCCGTATAGAGTCGAATTTTAGTATCACACGGTTTCTCATTCCCTCGGAGACGATTTTTAACATTCGTGAAATAATACGAATATATGGGTTTGCAAACGAAAGTATTAAAGTGCGTATTACATCGAGAGCTTGCATGTACATAGATACGTCCACTCGTATCACGTATATTCTTTCCTTCTTGTTCATTGCTTCTTTTTTAGTATTTTGGTTCGAATTTTTTTTTCCTTCTCTCTCCCTCTCTCTCTCTCTCTCTCTCTCTACTACCACTACCGCACTTAGAGATATGTACATTCTCCTGTTACATAGCGCGGATACAACAGAAACATTATACCTTCTCTGTGTCCGGGGAGCTTTTCTTAACCGAGTACTACGAAGATTTTTTACTGGAGCAATGTGGTTTAAGTATCAAGTTTTACACGTAGACTGTTAAAAAATAACGATTACAGAGAGGAGGAAAAAGAGTTGGTTTCTTCGAGATGATCGAAATTTTCTATGTCTCTCTCTCTCTCTTTTTTCTCAATATAAATGAAGTATATATATATATATATATATATATATATATATATATATATATATATATATATATATATATATATATATATATATATCTTTTAAGTATTAAACGATCTCAGATTATTCAAGCATATTGAAATCCTCGTGAAATTTAAAACTCCAACGAGTGGGTAATCCTCTGTACTATAGTCATAAAATCAAAGAATTCTCTCCTTTTTTCCCTTTCCTTTCCCATTCTTTTCTTTTCTTATCTTCTCTTCTTTCTTTCTTGCTCTCTCTCTCTCTCTCTCTTCTTTTTTTTAACAGCTCGCGATAACAGTTTTCCAGTAGGTAATATCAAAGAACCCATTCGAGTATATATATATATATATATATATATATATATATATATATATATACATACATACATACATATATATATACACACACACTCACACACTCACACACTCACACACATACACACACACGCCAATATATATATATTCCTTAAGCTATTCACGAATATTATTCATTTTTCTTGTTGCCACGGTTGAACGTAGAAATACCTAGGATACATTTTCTCTTTGAAAGAGTAGAGAGGTAGTGAGGTAAGGGTGGAGTATGACGTTGTAGAGAGAATGAGAGAAAGAGAGAGAGAGAGAGAGAGAGAGAGAGAACAAGGTGGAGAACACAGATGATGGAGGGGTGGGAATGGGAATGGGAATGGGAATGAAGAGAGAGAGAGAGAGAGAGAGAGAGAGAGAGAGGGACGGGGGCCAAAAATGGCTAGAAGACGTGAAGTGGGAATGAAAAAGAGGAGAGGGAGAGTGAGAGAGAGAGAGAGAGAGAGAGAGAGGAATGATAGTGGTAGTGGTAGTAGTGAGAAGGAAGAGACGGTGGTAGGGTAGGTGGTTGTAGCCTCGTCGTTGGCGGGATGATGGGACGTTGGGCGAGGAGGAAGGGTGGGGATGTTGTAGCGGTTGGGATAGCAAGGGTAGGTAGGAACCGGGGAGGGGAGTGGGTGGGTGGGTGGTGAGAGGTGGTTAGAAACGAGAACGCGATTCCACGCAATGCATTTCGGTCAGAAGCGGCTTTTGAAATACTGACGCGCTTCGTCGGTTCTCTTTGGGTGCATTCCTCGAGTGGCATTATCGTCGCTGTAGTTACGACCAAGTACATATCGCGCTGGCGTACCAGGGTACGGGCTTCTTCTTCTTCTTTTTTTTTTTCTTTCTTTCCTTTTCTTTCTTTTTTCCCCTCAGTCGGAGGCCCATCCAACCCAACCCAACGCCGTCGACCATCCACCATCCCTCCTTTCACCTCCCAAGAGTTTCGACATTTCTTCCTTTCTCTATTTCTTCTTTTCTCTTCTTCTTCTTCTTCTTCTTCTTCCTTTTCTTCTTCCTCTTCCTCTTCCTTCTTCCTTTCTGACGTTTTTTCATCGCTCCAAGTGGGTATCGCGGGTGTAACGCGTAGAACGCGCCTATAGTTCCCGTTTCCTATTTTTTAAAAGGGTCCACTAGCAGCTAAAAGTCCACTGCATTTCTCCTTTCCCATTTACCAACTGTTATACCTACTACTTCAAGATGAGGAATCAAGATTCACTCTCTTTCTCCTTCTTCAAACTTACTCTCTTTCTCTCTCTCTCTCTCTCTCTCTCTCTCTCTCTCTCTCTCTCTCTCTCCTTCCATCTTTCTGTTCCTTTCTTCCTCTTACTTGCTTGTTCTCGCTCTCGGTCCATTTTGATATATGTACGTATATACATGGAAAAGTACGCGCAGCCAAGTGTGATCTTTATATTTGCCTTTTCCGCTTCCTCGAGACTTTCTTCCTTTTTTCTTCCTTTCCTTCCTTCTTTCGTTCTCTCTTTTCTACTCTTTTATTTCCTTTCCTTTTCTTTTCTTTTTTTACGTTCTTTCACCTTTTTACCCTTATGTCCATCCTTCGGTCCATTTCCTTCCGATGCTCCTCTTCCCTTTCCCTCTTTTACTTTTCTTTATGTGTGTATGTGTGTGTATGTGTGTGTGTTTTTATTTTCTTTTTTATCCTTTCTACCCCCTTTTTCCTCCTACCTTTCTTTCTCCTTTTTTCCCCCCTTTCTTCGTCTTCTTATTTCTTTTTGCTTTCTTCCCTTTCCCTTTTTATACACACACACACACACACACACACACACACATGTCCGAAGCTTTCGCTTAATCCCATCGGCGTGAAACTTTTGAATTTTAAGTTGAGAACGTTTGAAATTTTCATCGGCTCGTTTTTCTATTGCGCAGGTCAGTTCAAATTATTTTTTTTTTTTTGGTTTCTGTTTTGTTCTTTTTCTTTTTTTTTTGTGGTCGGACGCAAGCGCGCAATACGACGACATCGTTCGGAAATTTCTTTCCTGTCGCAGACCCTTTTCTTTTTATTTTCCGAATCTTGCAGATGAGTAGCATGAAAGAGGATGGGAAACGCATCTCTGCGATTATGACGATGCCCATGCGAGAGAGAGAGAGAGAGAGATATAGAGAGGACGTTAACATCGTCGTTTATCGTTCATCCAAGATTATTTCCGTTCGATCGAGCAGAGAGCTTTCGCCCAGAGCTTGCCAGCTCGTTATTCGCCTCTACGCACATCGCCGATATAGTAAATAATGTATAAGAAAAAATAAAAACGTTATGGCGGCGTGTAACATCTTGAAAGCGCAATATCATTATGGATCATACTCGAAAGTCCCATACACCTATTTAGCATACCTCTATGTGTACACCCCTCTCTTCTCCCCCATTTCCCCCCTTTTTTCTTCATCTTCTTCCTTCCTTTTTCTTGTTTCTTTCGCTTTCTTCTTCTCCTTTTATTATTATTATTATTATTATTATTATTATTATTATTATTATTATTATTATTATTATTATTATTACTACAGCAAGCTCCCTGTTTCCTTTTTGTTAGATCGGATTACGAGCTTTTCCGACGTGCCACCCTTAGCAAGGGTTCGATATGTATATGCGTGTATGCATATGTGTATAAGTATACGTATATATAAATATATATATATATATATATATATATATATATATATTTTGTGTGTGTGTGTGTGTACGTATACTTGGTCGAGCATGGATCTGGGTATACGTGCTTTTGTCAAACACACGTTATCTATCGAAATCGTCGATATCGCACGCCCCTTGATTTTCCCATGAACTATCGCATGTACGTACGTATATACGTATACATACATACATACATACATACATACATATATATATATATATATATATATGTATATATACGTACGTGCGTACGTACATACATACGTATGTAAACGTAACTTGTACGTACACAAACGAATCGTACAAATATATGAAAATATAGTAGAGAAGCAGGCATATTTCTCTGAATGCTAAATACGTTCGTATTTAATAATAATAAATGGTTCGATCGATTACGATAGCCGAGAACGCGTTTAAATGCATTTATTTTGTTCGAATGGATAACGTATGAGAAGGAGGGGGAGAGATAGAAAGAGAGAGAGAGAGAGAGAGAGAGAGAGAGAGAGAGAGAGAGAGAGAAATATAGGTGAATGCGTACCTACCACGAGTAGGTAGCTAGCTAGCTCTCTTTCTCTTTCTCTCTTTCTCTCTCTCAATCTCTCTCTCTCTCTCTCTCTCTCTCTCTCTCTTTCGCGCGGGCGCGTTCACGCGGACACACAAGAGCGCGCGCTTTATTAATTTCATATCTCGAGAGGAGACGCGGAGAGCACAGCTGCGGCAGCGATAGTCGGTAACGCCATCAATTTTACGCCGTGGGAGGATGAAATGTTTACGTACGACCGAACTCCCATTTGTTACGCGATAAAGTATCAGTTACGTCCAATGGCAAAGGAGAAAGACTTTGTCCGATCCCGTTCCACCCTCCCGCGCCTCGACCCACCCACACCTTTCACCCTCTCCATCGTCTCTTTCTTTTTCTTTCTTTTACCTTTCCCCTTTTTCTTTTTCCCTTCTCTTTTCTTCACTCCTTCCTTCAGGAACACCCCCTTATAAAGGAACTTCGTGAATCCGGTTCATAGAATTTATTTGCATTCTCTTTTATGCGACGGGAGAAAGTTTGTCGAACGTTCGGAGGGATGCACGAATAAAAAGAAAGAAGAAGAAAAAAAAAATTAAAAACAGAAGAAGAAGAAGAAGAAGCATTACGATACTCCACCTTCTCGTGGAGTGTGTGACTTTAAGAAGGTCAACGAAAGAGAGAGAGAGAGAGAGAGAGAGAGAGAGAGAGAGAGAGAGAAAGAAAATTCCCACGAGACTTTTGCTTTTGCTTTCAAATATACCGCTAACCGAAACCATCGGGTAAAAAAAAAAGAATCTTTTGGATAATAAAATCAACCGTAAACACGACAAGTTTTTATTATTCCGAAAGAAATTCCCCAAAATATCTGGAGTATTAATTTTCATGTATCACGATATATAAATATATATATATATATATATATATATATATATAGGTTTGCTTGGTCTACTGGAATATTACGTAGAATTTTTCCTAAGTAACCATAGTTCAAACATACTTTCTTCCAAGATGTATGTACGTGGGCAAAAAGAGAGAGGGAGAGAGAAAAAAAAGAGAGAGAGAGAGAGAGAGAGAGAGAGAGAGAGAAAGAAAGAGAAAAAGAGAGAGAAGAGAAGATATTCAGGGATATATAGGGGGAACGTATATTGCGTGAGTATATGTGTATTAGAAATACGAAAACGATGACGGCATACCGGGAGTCTCGTAGCTATGAGAAAAGTGAGAAAAAGAAGGAGAAAGAGAGAGAGAGAGAGAGAGAGAGAGAGAGAGAGAGAGAGAAACAGTGTAGGGTTGCTTTTTCCGTTGGCCCACTTTTCAGGGCGATACAAACACGAGGATCGAGTTCGAGGTGGCATGGGTGGGTGAGGTTTGGAGAGGGATGGCTTGGTTGGTGAGGGCGAAGAGAGAGAAAGAGAGAAAGAGAAAGAGAGAGAGAGAGAGAGAGAGAGAGAGGTAGGGAGAGGGATGGAGGGCGGGCGGGCGGGGGGGGACAGGCCCGCAGGATCAAAGGGTCCTCTGGAACCTACCACCACCACTTCCACCACCAGTCAGCTTCGGTTCTCCGCGGTTAACTCGACGGCAGGGTTGTGGGTGGTCTGCCACTACCGACGGTGGTGGTTCCACCAACACCACCACCACCCTGCTTGCAGTAAATTATGTAGCATAATGGCAAGCGAGCGAGAGAGCGAGATAGAGAGAGATAGAGAGAGAGAGAGTGAGTGTAACCAAGAACAGGGAGAGACAGGGCGTACCTTTCTCTGCTTCATTCGTCAATGTCACGACTCACGACCCGTGTTCACCTTCCTTCTAAAGCACCATCCTGTCAGTCCGAGGCAGAGAAGCCCGCTAATACCACCCTATTTACTTTTATTCACGCATTTTTCCGCTCGACTTTCCATCCACGATACACGTTAAACGGGACCTCTCTCTCTCTTTCTCTCTGTTTCTATCTATCTCTCTCTCTCTCTCTTTCTATCTCGCGGGTTCGTTGCACTCTATCCTTCTCTCTTTATCCGGGCTTCTCCCTTTTGCCGTTCGCTGAGATTAATTATCTTCCGACACGGCGACTCACGCTTCGAGGGCAACCTAATGAGGGACCCTTTTTTCTTTTCTAGTTTTTATTTTTTATTTTTTATCTCTCTTCCTTTTTTCCCTTTTTCCCTTTCATTTTCGCTTTCCTTTTCTTATTTCCCTTCCTTCCTCCTTTTCTCTCTTTCTTCTGTCTCCTCCTCCTCCTTCTTCTTCTTCTTCTTCTTCTACTTCTACTTCTACTTCTACTTCTACTTCTACTTCTTCCGCTTATTCTGCTTCGTCTCTTTTCTCCCCTTTATTTGCTTTCATTTTTTTTCTTCTCTCTCTCTTTTTTTTTTGGTTCGTTCGTTCGTTCGTTCGTTCGTTCGTTCGTTCGTTCGGTTGTTTGTTTGTTTGTTCGGTTTTTTTCTTATTCTACGTTGCTCCTTACCACGGGCCACCACCTTTACAGATCGATCGATCGATCGATCGATCGATCGATCTCTCTTTCTCTCTCACTCTCACTCTCTCTCTCTCTCTCTCTCTCTCTCCTCATCTCTTTCTTTAACGTAAGCGTTTTTCTCGAATACTTTTCTTCTCTTTCAATCTCGAACAGGGATAGCGCCAAGTCACCCTTGAATTATTATATACGAAATTTCGGATGAGTTAGAATTTCGTCCTTTTTTTTTCTCTCCCCTTTCCTTCTCTTTCTCTTTTGTTTCGTTTTTTTTTTCTTACATTCCTCCCTACGTGTCAATCTTTTTTCTTTTTCTTTTTTCTTTAGATAAACGAGACAACGCTCGTGGAGGAACACAGATTTATTGTTTTTATCGTTTCGTTGTGTAGTCATTGGCCCTGCGTAATACGATCGAACGCGATTCAAACGTTAATTAATCACTTTAGATTCTTAAATAGTCGAAGATCATCGTGAATTATAAGCTTTATCTCTTCTTCTTCTCCTTTTCTTTTTTTTTCTTCACCGGAACGCAAAATTCGTGATTTTCTTTATAGAATATACGATGTCGATCGAAAACTTATCCCCGCTTGTATTCCCTTTTTTTTGTTTTTTTTCTTTTTTTATTGTTTTTATCAGACAATCGCGATACCTGCGTCTCCCCATTACGTCACTTATTTAAACGTACTCCAAGCACGGGCCCCTGTTGATCGCGCGATAATTCACTTTGAGCCGCAGGATAAATGAAAATTAGCGGGATCCCATTGTTCCGCGTCCGACCAGAAAAACGAGTTTTTCCATTGACTCGATAACGAGAGTTCGAGAGAATAACGAGGGTAGATTGTGGGTTTGGCAGGGATGGAAACATTCCGCGGCTCTTTAGATATACCAGATTAATTCAACAAAAGGGAGTAGACACAACACTTTTTAATACGTAATTGGAAGAAAACATTGGGTAATGTTATCGTATGCGAAAGCCATCCCCGAATAGTATCGGCAAATAATTACAAAAGGGAGTTTTAAGCTTTATAAATAAAAAAAAAAATTAATTATTTGGACGCACAAGCCTGTCTATATTAATATTATATATACATACATACATACACACACACACACATATATATATATATATATCATATGTTATATGTATGTGTATATGTATAAACGTTATCGTGCATTTTATCGTAACGTCATCAATATATATATATATATATAGGAACATTTAAATTACAATATTTGCTTGAACGATATTCTTAAGTATGATATTCCTTAAAATCATAAAAATACTTTCATCGGTTTGACGAACGGTAATTCTTAACACTCACCACGATCATCAGAAATGTTTCGTTTCAATCTTTATCTCGGAGCGAAATTAAATTCACGATAATCGCGTGCTAGTATCAGTTAGGAAATACTCGTTTAAATATCACTCCCTTAACAGATTCCTTTCTCTTCTTCTTCTTCTTCCTTTCTTTTTTTAATCTTTTTTTTCCTTTTATTGCCATCTCGTTCAAACTTAACATTCATTATTTTTTTTCTTTTTTTTTGCTTTCGACGAACAATAATTAATTCTTGAAATTTTTACCTTCCAGAAATTCTCTTGTATCTTTGTTTTACGGTTAAAGAAAAAGAGGACGACAAGAAAGAAAGAAAAAAAACAAAGAAAACAAAAAGAAGAAAAAACGAAAAATGGAGAAACTAGGTAAACAACGATACGCGCACACACACACACACACACACATGCACAAATGTACAAACATTTGTATGCATGTACCGGGGCATGTATATAACTTACAATTAGTTAGATTTGTGTCAGACATGCCGTACGTATATGTCGGGTCAGAAACCTGTGGTAAAACGTCCATGTAGTAAGTGGCACGGTACTAATATCATGTTCGGTGACGGCTCTAATTCGACAGAAGGAATGTAAAGGGCGTGAAGGGGAAGGAAGAAACGTCGTGTCTTCTGGGAGCAAAGCGGCAGTTAAACGTACTTAATATCCAACGGGAGACGACGAGGAGTCGTCGAAAGTTTAACTCGATGCACCACCACGAGGCAAACTGCTTCGTTCTACTTCTCTCTCTCTCTCTCTCTCTCTCTCTCTCTTTCTCTTTCTCTTTCTCTCTTTTGCTCATTCACTCACTCATTCAGTTACCATTCTCTGTCTCTCCGTCTCTCCGTCTCTTTATTTCTCATTCATTCGCTCATTCAGGCTCTATTTTCTCTCTCTCTCTCTCTCTCTCTCTCTCTCTCTCTCTCACTCTCTTCCTTTTTCTCAGTCTCTGTCTATCCTTCTAGATTCGTTTTCGTCTTTCAGTCGCTCGATGAAACTTAGAGCAACGTTCATTTTCCTTGAATCGATCGATTCTCCAATCTCGAGCTTATCCATGACCGCTCTTTAAATTCCATGCACGAATGGTTGCGAGCTGTTAGTTTCCTTCGTTAGGTAAGAATTATATATCCCATAGAATGAGAGAGAGAGAGAGAGAGAGAGAGAGAGAGAGAGAGAGAGAGAAAGGAAGAAGAAGAAGAAAAGTACGCTGGAGAAAAAAAGAATTGGCCATATTCCAAGCGAAAAAAATCTCTATCGAGTACGAGATATCGAAGCCAAACGGTAATGGACGAGAATCATTTGATCGTACAATTGATCGATTAGAAACGCTTGATTCTTTCTCGTCTTTTAATTAACAAATTTACGACTACGCGATACCTTCTTATTTCTAATATATATTACTTCTTATTTTCCTACTATTTCTATTTTCGAAAGATTTATTTAATCGACGCGAAGAAAATTTGACAAGTTCCACGATCACTTTCGATATCACTTTTGAAAATATGATTACCCTTATGGGGGTTGGAAATCAATGACGTTAGGTTTGACAAATTTTAACGTATAGCAGTTATCAATCATTTAGAATTTGTTGCCACTATTATAATTTTGTTGTTCCTTCTTCTCGTTATTTTGTTGTTGTTGTTGTTGTTGTTGTTACTGTTTCCTTTTCTTTTTTTTTTCTCTACTTAATGATCGTTCCACCTTCCGAACGATTAAACTGCTTTCGACTGACGGACGCTAATCGAGGTTTCGTTACTTTCGAACGGTCAGAAAAGTTAGAAAAATTAATCGTCGGGCTTATTTTCACGTAAGGAAGGAAAGAAGGGGAACCATCATCGCTGCGAAAGTGCGTGGAAGAAAGTAAATAGTCATAACGGGATACTTTATACGAATTATGCTAGGTCGACGTTAACTAATGATCGTACAATGCAACGAACCGGACGAGAGGAGGGTTTTAACGTCGTCTTTGTTTTCGAGAAAAATGTATTGTTTACCGAAAAACTTCGCCGGATCTTTTGTTAGAGGAACGACGAAACATAAAGTAATATAAGAGAAAATATTTTCTTTGTTGGAGAAATAAAAAAAGAAGAAAAACGAAAGAAAAAAAAAAAAAGAAGAAAAAACGAAACGAAAAGAAGAGAAGAAAAAGAAATATGAAGAGCACGACGTTTAAGTGCATGTCAGGTTTCATGTGAATAATTATTTATGTATTAAAAGGGAGATTAAAGAGAACAAAAAATTACTATTTGCTCGACGAATAATAAATAAATAAATAAATAAATAAATAAATAAATAAATAAATAAAAGACATTAAATTTGTTAGTTCAAATAGATCGTAGATTTATTGATTGTTACCTCAGAGCTTTTGCGATATTGCGATTTTTCGAAAAGAATCTAAAACGAGTACGTATAGTATATTAAATGAAATCTAAATATTTATAAAGGACACTTTGAAAAAATTTTACTTTGAATTTTCCTTTTATTTTTTTTTTTTCGTTACTCTTTCGTCCTTTTTTGTTTTACTTTCCTTTTTATTTCTTTCTTTCTTTTTTTTTTTTTTTTTCATACTACCGGATAGTACCTAACCCAGAAGCTGAATGTTTAAGGAAGAAATGCATCCTTTTAAAAAGTTTTTTGCTGGAAATATAAAAACACTTGTCTCATATTTTTATCTCTTTCACCATGAGCACATAAGTTTCAAAAAATTCGTGGTACTTACTTTGAAAATGGTTTTCCCTTGGTCAAGTAAATATATATATATATATATATATATATATATATATATATATATATATTTATACGTATATATTTTTGTTATACATATTATATATAAGTATAACGAAAAAGGGAAATAAAAGAAATTATTATTAATTAATATTTTAAAGTCCGCGCGTAATATATGCATACTATACGTAATATGATAATAAAAAAATTCAAATAAAGAAAGAAAGAAAGAGAGAGAGAGAGAGAGAGAGAGCGAGGTCAATTTTATAAGATCTTCAATATTCGATAAAAATGTAAATTACGTTTTCCTTTTACTTCTTTATTTCTTTTCTTTCTCTCTCCCCTTTTTTCTTTCTTTCTTTCTTTTTTCTTTTTTTTTTCCTGTTTAAAAGCACACTCTCTCGAGCTCTTGAATTACAAACTCGTCCTTAATGCGCCCGAAAGAGTCTACCGGCCTTTCTCTCTCTCTCTCTCTCTCTCTCTCTCTCTCTCTCTCACGCTTACTGTTCGTCGACGGTATGCTTTCGACACGTAACAATGACGACTCGAAATAAATCATCGTCGACTGGAGATAAAATCGTAATTATGGGCGTAACTAAGTTCAAATAAATTCTCGGCCACTTGATTGCTCTAGCGACAGCATACGGATTCAACCGTTCTTTATCGATCTCTTGATGCTAGCTAAAGCGCGCGCGCGCGCGCGCGCGTGTGTGTGTGTGTGTACGTGTGTGCACGCGTGCGCATACATGTGTATGCGTATGATGTGTTGATGTCTATGTATGCGTGTGTGCGTTTACGTGCGTGCGTGCGCGCGTGTGTGTGTGTCGGTGTCGGTGTAATGACGTGGGTATGTTGGTGTCTGTAGTGGTCTATACATGGTGATCTCTCCTACCAGCCCCTACCCCCCCCTCTCTCTCTCTCTCTCTCTCTGTGACTCATTGGACACGTCCGTTTTTCCATATGTCGTCGTTTCGTTGGAGAACGTACTTTCGTTCCCGTAACTTTATATCCGCAGTCAAGATTGGCAGATGCGACTCAACGAGAGAGAGAGAGAGAGAGAGAGATTGGGTATTCGTCAACGAACGTTAAATTTTTCACGAGAGAGAGAGAGAGAGAGAGAGAGAGAGAGAGAGATGGTTGATATCTGTTCCTGTCGTAAATATCTGTCAATATCTACGCTTTTTTTTTGCACATACTTTTTCTTTTTAAACTGACCTCTCTATCTCTATCTCTATCTCTATCTCTATCTATCTATCTATCTATCTATCTATCTATCTATCTATCTAGCGTATCTCTCTCTCTCTCTCTCTCTTTCTCTCTTTATCTCTGAGAAATGTTATAATCTCTGGTACTGGGATGGTTACGCTATATATTCCGTCGTATTTCGTTTAACGTTAGCAATTTAAAGGAGTTAGAATTGTAATCCCATTTAATGATGACGATGATGATGATGATGATGATGATGATGATGATGATGATGATGATGATGATGATGATGATTCCTCCAATAACGTAATTAATGATTGCCCCATTCGTATCTCTCGGCAGTGATAAAACTTTCAAGTTTATTCCGACGAATATCGAAGGTACTTAGAAATAATGGTTGTACAATCGTAATTGGAATAATGCGTATCTATCCTACTCGGATAACGTTTACATTAATATATTCATATCATTGATATAAGAGTATAATATCAACGTAATATCGTTAATGATTTCACGCAACGATCGTATTAACTCGTTTATTTATATTTCAATCGAATAGAACGTATTTTAATGTGAATTATCGATCGACGATCCTTAGCAATTTTTTTTATCCTTCTTTTCTTTTTTCCTTCCTTTTCGTTGCTTACACTCGATTAATTTCGAAATATTATCTATGAAAAATAGAATATTATTTTGATGGATAGGTCTTATGCGCAATGGAAAGCTATAGCTATTGGTATAGGTGTAGGACGCAATTATAGCGTTGTGACATGCTGGGATAGCAGAAATGGGAACGCTCTAAGATGTACTCTCTCTCTCTCTATCTCTCTCTCTCTCTCTCTCTCTCTCTCTCTATCTCTATTTCTCTCCCTTTCTCTCGGTGGGACGCGTTTAGAACTTTATGAGACGTAAACCTGTCGGGACGCTCGAAACAATTGCGTTGTGTACTGACTTAACACGAAGATCCACAAAACATGGAATATATTCCATGGACCCTTTTGTTGTCTAACCTTCCGCTTTCTCTATATATCCCTGAGAAGTGTGCAGGCCAATTTCTACGGTCATCTGCTCTAACGATATCTCATATGATATTATTACTTGAATACCTTCTCATTATTTCGCCGCGAAGAGACACTTAATACGTCATGGTTAACGAGCAAATCACTTCTATATATATATATATATATATATATATATATATATACACATTACACGATACATACATATATATTTATGTGTGTGTGGGTTTGTGTATGCGTGTACGTATACGTACATACCTGCCATCCCACAACGTCTATGGGATATAACGAGATACGTCATTCTTGATTATCCTCTTGAATGCTTTCTTCGTCTCGACAAATTGTTCCTTGATCAATGTCTTCGGATTTGATTTCGATTCATAAAAATTGATTTATTTGACATCCTATTCGGAATAGAAGGCAAATTGTCCTTCTTTTACTTTCTTCTTCTTCTTCTTCCTCTTTTTTTTTTTTTTTTTTTTTTTTTGTAGAATCGATTTGAATTGAAACGATCGATAAATTAATTCGCCCGTTCCTCCGAACGATTAGAGGAGAAATTTGATTACTTTTTTTTCACTCTCTCGAGTTATATTCATGACGGACAGAAAGTTTTTCGTTGATCTTAAAAGTCAATTAATCATTTTCGACACTTTTCGTGGTAGCATTTTCTATCTTTTCTTTTTGCTTATTTCTCTTTCTTTCTTCCCTTCTTTCTATCTTTTTTCTTCCTTTTTTTTTTTTTTTTAACAGTTTCAGACTGTAAAACTACTGGACGAGTCCGTAGGAATTTTTGGCTACGGTTTCAGAAAAAAAGGGGAATAAAAATAGATGAAAATTTTGACCCACTTAGGAACTTTTCGAACCATCCCCGTAATATTCGTTTACGATTGCAGAGAACAAAAAAAAAAAAAGAAAAGAAGAGAAGAGAAGAGAAGATCAAATAAAATTGATTGGTACGATTTATGCGTTTGTAAGAAAAAAAAAAAAAAAGAATGTAAAGAACATTAAACACGCATATATAAATATATAAATATATACAAATATATATATAAATATATATATATATATATAATATAATAATATATAATATATATATACAAATATATAGGCAGCCTATATTTGGATATTAAATGGAAATGAATAAAGAGGGATAAGATATATGACTGTTACTGATCAAGTAAAAGTCTCAATTAATATTCCCATCAAGGGGAATGGATAAGAAAGTTGTTTGGTGTTTATGCGTCCCGTTGAATTATTCAGCCGAGTTCTCGCATTACTCTTGATAATTTTCTCGCGATACTTAAGTGAAATGGTGGTAACTAATATGAAAAGTATAGTTGAGCTTAATGTACCGCTTGAGGAGAAGTATAAAATCTTGGTTTTAATATCTGGGTCGTAGTAACGTCGTAGTACGTCTCGCGAATGTAAAATGGCTCCTTCTCTTTTGACGAACTCTTCGCCATTCCGCACGGCAAAGTGCTTCGACCGGGAGGGATAGGGGAGTGGGAGGAGGGGAGGAGGAAGGGGAGGTTCAGAAATCTTAGCTAAGGAATAACGAACTTGCACGATGGAATTACTATAAAATCTCGCGATAATAAAGTGGTGGGGGGGGGGGTGGGGGACTCCTTTAAAGGACAGCTCGGTGCCGTGGCGCCAGTTGAATTTTGATGAGAAAATCGTCCGAGCTCGTTTCGATCGCGTCCCGATTACGCGCGCGCGTGTGCGAGAGAGAGAGAGAGAGAGAGAGAGAGAGAGAGAGAGAAAAGAAGAAGAGAAAAAAGGAAAGATAATAAAAAGAAGGAAAGCGAAAGAAAGAAGAAAAAGGAAACAACATTAAAAAGTCCTGTCATTCGCGCGATCAAAAAAAAAAAAAAAAAAAGAAGAAGAAGAAGATTCGACTCGGGGATCTCTTTTCTTTCTACGGGAGACGACGTCTCGTTTTCTCTTTCTTTTTTTCTTTTTTTTTAATCTTTTTATTGGTTCATTTCAAATACACCGAAAGAAAAAAGGAAGAAGTGAGACGAGGCGTATCGGCGATAATCAATCGATCGGAGAATAAGATCGGGTTTATAATCGAAAGTTGACATTTATGTTTTTAATTTTTCTTTTATTTTCTTTCGTTTTAAAATAAAGAAAGAAAGAAAAAAAAAAAAAAAGAGAAGAAGTAGAAGAAACTAAAGCGTGGCGTATCGACGATAACGAGAGATAGTGTTCATAAAATCCATGTAAGAATTATAATTATTCAAGTGGCTTTCGGGTATATTCGTTAAAGAATTCATACAATCCGATAGGCCATCGATCAACTTGTTTAAACCATTATCACGCGAATGCGCCATTTCCTCGAGCGTTTACAAACACAGGGATCAAGAGTCATCTCGGAACGTATTACGTTCCATTCATTATGAACCGTGCCAACAACAACGGGACAAAGAGTAACAAAATATTATATCGAAAAAAAGTGTCTAGCCAATGTTGACAATTTCAACGAGTCTCTCTAATTCTCTTTCATTTTCTCTCATTCGTTCCCCCCTCTCTCTCTCTTTTTTTTTATAACAACATATCCAAAGTAAAGGACGATTCGTTAAAATCACGTCTCTCATTTATAGACGAACGTAAGAACGGAACAGATCGTCGCGTTGAAAACGTACTGGAGGCGTTGGCCCTTGGCCAGATGACGAAAGCAGCAACGACTACGGCGAATAAAACTACGACTACGACGAGTAAAACTACGACTACCAGTATCATCCCGTATGTAACATCAACGGGATCCTTTATGTCTCTACGGGCATACTTAAAAACACTCGTCGCTCGAATCATCATCACCACGGTGAAAGCAATTTGGCCGGAGTTATCTCGTCGTCCTTTAACGAGACGGATGGATGAGATAGGGAAGACGGACAGCCTAGGGCCAAGTGCGACGTTTCATTTAGCGAAAGAAAAGAAAAGACGGGAAAAAAAGAGAGAGAGAGAGAGAGTCTACGGTGGCACGAAGCCTGTTCCACATTACGATAAGCAACGTTTTGTAGAGCCGATAGCTCAAAGCTCGTACTACACGAGAGTCTTGCGTGCAAGATTAATTCATGGGAATCGTTACCAGTTTCAAATCCCATTCCCAAGATTAAAGTTAATCGATACAAGTACATAGACTAGCTAACCACCACCGCCCCGGCCCCCCTACCCGCCAACTACCGTTTTAAATCTCTTTCGAGTTTTAGCAGAGGTAAACGCAATGCCTTTAAAGGAGAAAAAGATGGAAGAGGAGAGGAAGAAGAGAGAGAATAGAAAGAAAAAAATGAAAACATTTCTCTGTGAGTAACTACATTCGTCTTAACAACGTTATATTTTGCCCTTTTACCCTCTACGCGCGCGCGCGCGCGCATACGTACGTACGTATTTACATACGTGTATGTATTTATCAGAGTACGATCCAATTAAAGCATTTAATAAACATCGTTCGAGTTCACTCATTCGTTTTTCCAATTATTATTGCGCTTTATTATATTCGTTTTATCGTATCATCGTCCCTTCTCTCGCGAAACAAATTATTTATTATTATTATTTTTATTATTAATTATTATTATTATTATTATTATTATTATTATTATTATTATTATTTCTTACTCTCTCTCTCTCTCTCTCTCTCTCTCTCTCTCTCTCTTTTCTTCCTTCGTTCCGTCTCTCTTTTTTCTTTCGTCGTTCGCGAGCCGTGCCATCGTCACATACGTATATCCACGAATATAATATTTTCAAGTAATTCGTTATCAAACCATTATGAGAGGGTTGGGGGGGGGGGCGGTGGAGGCGGGTAGGATGATAAGTATACGAATTGCGCGTAGATATTATCAAATGCTGGTTAACGAGCTAAATAGATGCTTCGAGTTCGCAGGAGGCAACCCAGAAGTTCGCCATTTCGAGTGTTCTCGAAGTCAATCTTAAGCCCTTATTACCGTATGCGCACTTAGGTAAGAGGGCTTTTCAAAGTCTGACCACTTGAACAAAGCTTCTACCACTAAGGTCTACTCTTGCCGTCATTCGTAGGTACCCTACCATGTTCTGAAAGCGGAGCCAACCGAGTGTTACGTACGTACAGACAATGCACGTACGAGTTAAAGATTATCATCGGACGAACTTAACGAGCAGCTTCTCTCGTTATCGTCCACTCGTTTCTCTGATCTATAGATTTTTCTAACTTTCTTTTTTCTTTTTTCTTTTTTTTTTTTTGTCAGAATCGACCGGAAAGTCTACCGATGAACGTTCTCTCTCTCTCTCTCTCTCTCTCATTGTTTAATTATTAATTTAATTATTTTATGGGCAATCCGTAGGAACCTATCGACGATAGAATTCGACGAAATTGTAATTATGAATTGTTCGATTTGCCGACGTTACGACAAGAGTTTATTAATTACGTCGAACGATTATTCTTTTTTTTTTTTTTTTTTTTTTTTTTGTATAAATCGTAAAAGTTATTCTCTCGCGTGTACGTTATGTCAATATGATACTAAGTGGGTAACGGCTCAATAAACGCTCGAAGTTCGTTCCCTACGATCATAGATTTAAATTGATTATGTCTTTATCGTGTTTTGTTGATAGTTCTCTCGTGGTTATAGGGATTGTTCATCGAATGGCATCGGCTTCATTGGGGGTTTGATTTAATGTCTAGCATGGAACGGCGATTGCGTGGGAGCAACCTTAACGAGGCGAACGAACGTTGCAGAATGCTGAAGAGGGAAGTTTGCCATTAAATCATACCATAGTCCGGCATACCATATTAATGGTTCTATTGCGATACCGTTGTTACCTAAGAGAAAACGTTACCTCTCCTGTTTCACGATGAAGAAACTTGGACCATTTGCCGACTATTGAACGTTCTTAAATCTGCGCTTATTTTAATTGTAAACATATTTTAAAATCCAAATCGATAATCGAGAATTGATACTTTTGATTCCCCGAAAATATTATTATTAGATCGAATAGATATAATTGATATATATATATATATATATATATATATATATATATATATATGTATATTATATATATATGTGTGTGTATGTATGTAAGTTCCATTGATAATCGATCAATTAGCTGATTGGTATAATCAGAAATTAGAAATATGGAGAAATATTAATGTCAATTAGATTAAATTACTATTGTAATATAAACGATGGGGGATTAATATAATTGACTTATCAGGTGTTGAAATTATTGCAATCGAAATAATTAATATATTTATTAAAGCGAACCGAAACAAAGAAGAAATGGCTCGTTAACAACAAAGAACGTTGCAGTAGATTTAGCGTTATTAATTATTACGTCCGAGTAACGAGCATGTGAGTAAGTATATATATATATATATAAATGTAAAATCATATCGAGGATTGAACATATGTGAAAATTGAAAAATTAATTAATCGAGCAATTAAAACGAATACAATCTGTTAATTAAGTAGACGATAGAATATATATATATATATATACTTACATATATCTGATCAAATAGCCCCGAACATTTAGAATCTATATTGATGCGAATACGAGGGAAAGTTGTTTGTTGGATAGAAAATCAGAAAGGATCATTAAATAATTGGGTTAATTATATCGTATATATATACATATACATATATATATATATATATATATATATATATATATATATATACCATATTAGAGTTAGCGTTCATGAGAAGTTGTTAGCTATCGACAAGTAGAATGACAAGTAGTTAATGATAGAACGTATGTTAAGAAGTTTATTAATTTTCTTCGACTTGTCATTTTCGATGAAAATGTTTTCTTCTCGGTGTGTGGTGGGACCAATGGGACTCGCATGCAAGAACGCAAAATGGAAAGGCAAAGGAAGAGTACCAGTACGTGTTGAGAATAATGGAAAAGCTTAAGAGCTTATTCGCGGTTGGAGCGTGCTAACTGCATGACTCGAGACAGAACCGATCGACGAACTAACTCTTTGTCGTCATACATAGTTCTCGAAATCATACATATATATATATATATATATATATATATATATATATATATATATATATATTATATTTATATATATTGTGTTGTGCACACGGTCGAATAGTTAGTTCCTTTCTAAACGATCTTTGGTTTAGAATACATACACAGATCTTAGGCGTTACTTGGAGAATCTTTGCTTTCTGTATATATATACATACATACATATATATATATATATGCAAACAAATGCACATACATGTGTAAGTTTATGTAAACTCCGCTTCAAAATCAAGCCACCAAGATTGTTATTACAATACTAAGATCTTGGAAAAGGATTTTAGGGATAACTGTATTCCGATGGGGTAGAACGATTTAAATTATTTATATTCATAGTAACCCTTTAGCAGGTTATCGCATTTAAACGTATAAACTAAGAAGACGAAATGAAATCGAAGTAAATTTTTCTTTCAAATGGATCGCGAAAAGAAGCGAAGAGGATTGGGGGTGTATATATATATATATACATATATATATATATATATATATATATATATATATTCTTTTTTTTTATTAACCTGTCATAAATGGAATATTAAATTTTAATTTACGTTTCGTTTCGTTTCGTTTCGTTTCGTTCTCATCGGATATTGTTACGCGTCGGCGGCGAAAGAGATGAAATTAAATGGTACACCCGGTATATCTATATATGTATATACGTATACACGTACTCAAATATATATATATATATATATATATATATATATATATATGTACAAAAAGAGGGAGAGAGAGAGAGAGATATCGACTTCGTGACGGGGAGATCAAACGTAATTTGCAACGGGGGATGATTTTCCGAGAATAACCGTTTTTTTTTCTTTTAAAGTCGTGCCCGCGTTGGTAAAGTAAATTTCGCGGTATCAAGAGTAACGCGAAGCGATGCTCGAGAATGAATAACCGAGGCGGCGGACTGTACCATACCGAAACACAAAGACCGGAAAGCAACCCCTATTTGTATTGCCTAACCGCAAACATAGTGCGTACTTACTGTACGTTGATGCGGCAAATACGCGTACACGTTTGCAATCTCCTTCGATCAACTACTGATTCTCACTGAATTAGTTACGGTATCCTTTTCCGGATAAGTGGAGTTACACCGGGTGTCGCTATTAATAGTATTTATGGGTTTCATTGTCGGACGATTAACAGAGTTAAACGTGAATGATTAATGCGATGTAAATGAATATTTCATGAATCTAGTTATTTTACTATAAGAGCGTTGGCACGGACCCCTCCATCCCCTCACCCCTACACCCCCGACCATCTCTCGGCTCGGCGAGCCCTCCCCCCGCCCCGCCCCTTCGTACCCGATCCGTCCGATTAATATTCAATATCGGATTATTTTCATACAAAATTCGATTCGAATTATTATTAAAAATAAGCCCAATTTGATATCAATATTGTCCTGATTTAATTAATCGTTATGATATTAATGAAATGCTATTACTCGATCATAAGCTAATTTTCTTTCTCTCAATCTCTCTCTTTTTCTTTTTTTTTTTTCCTTTTGCTTTAGAAATCATTCCTATCGATTCCTTTCAATATGCGATATCAACGATTCGAGTCGAGACAAATCCTTTACGTGTCCTGATGTATATCTCGTTGATTACATTGTAATTCGATGAAGGTAAAGAAATTTCGAACGTTAAAAGTTAGAACGAAATGGAAGAGAATTTCAAGGGGACGGGGGGGTAGGTGGATGGTGGTGGTGGTGGTGGTGGTGATGATAGGCAGGGTCGAGGTCGGGGACGGGGAGGGTAGGGGGTAATGCCGTTTCACTCAGTACCAAACACGCGAGCTATGTTTTGAAATGCAAAATGTTCCAGGATAATTATGCGCACATTTCAGGGATGTCTCCTCTAAATAGGCATAATTATAATGCGGACTAATAGTTCTCGCTCGTCGATACTTCGATCGTGGACAGTTTACGAGGAGAACTCCGGGGGATGCGTTCTGGGTTGTACGCGGTGTCAAATGTAATAATAATACATATACGTATAAACGTATACGTATATGTGTGCACACGCGTGCGCGTCGTCAGACCGACGACGTGTCCAGCCGAGAAACTCGCGCGCGCAATTGTAGCATAGTTGTATCGCGTAATACGGATTTGTATCCTGCATTGCAAATATCATGGCACGGATTATATTAGTAATATTCTGCGGTTTGCAAGCGGTATGTTCCGGGCGAGCTTATACGGCGGATGGACAGAATCACTTCCATCTACTTTTGTTTATTCATTATCAACTCGTACATATGTGCATTGTGTTGAAAACGTCATTGGTTATATAAATAGTTATCGTCAAATGGATAACATTTAATTCGCCGATCGAATAGTTAATAATAATTGTTGTTATTAGAAGGCGTGTTTTTTTTTTTTTTATTTCTTTTTCTTTCTTTCTTCTTCTTTTCTTTTTTTTTTCTTTCTTTTAGAACGGCGACCGACGAAGAAAATGTTTTTAGAGTTAGTTGTGAAATGGACGATAATTACGATCAAGTATTTTCGATTGGATTTGAGGCGACGTTTCTTGTTTCATTTTTTTTATTTTTTTATTTTTTCATTCGTTTTTTTTCATCGACGAAACTACGATCGTTACGTTTCTCAGACATAATAGCAGTCGTAGTCATGTAGTGGGATATAAACGATTACAATTTGTCATATATTTTCTCGTTACCCGTGTATGCCATAGTAACTCGTATAGACTTTATAATGTAGAAATGTAACGAGTTTTATGTATAACAACGGATAGAATGCATATGAGGATGAAAGGCAAAACATGCATTTTGAATTTCGAAGCTTCTAATCGTAGTTTGCCGGAACTTAATCGGCGGACGATTCGGTGACGCACTCGACACTAAAACCATTTCCATGTAATGCTTGAAAATCGTCTCTCGTCGACTTATCCCAAACGCACGATTATCATTCCCCGATGACAGATACAGACGTTGAGAGAGAAAGACAGACAGACAGACAGACAGACAGAGAGAGAGAGAATTTTTCAAAAAAAAAAAAAAAAAAATGTTTTACCTCTCCACTCGTCGTTGATCGAGCTCGCACAAAGAATCGAGACAAACATCCCTCATATTCGATAATGGTTGTTGATTATAATAGAATTTATTTATTTTTATATATTCTGTATGCCAAAGATCATCCCGTCGGGTTTGTTTAATGCCCATTAAAACGCAAAGTAATCTATTTTTAAGTAAGATGCGAGATAGAATTTTTATTTTTTCCTTCTAATAGAAAAGTTCAACGGAAATTTATATAGCTCGCGTTCTTCCGTACTACGGTATGCATTTACTGTTAGGTAGTTACAATCCATGTTCGAATAAAAATTTAACCAGCCGAGGTACATCAAATATTACATCGTTGCGATTAGTTGAAAGAATTGCGACGATGGTCGAATAGCTTTTATCTTTCTTCTCTTTCTTTCTTTTTTTTCCATTTTTCTTTCCATTCCTTTTTTTTTTCCCCCTTTCTTTTCGCGTACACCGATATAACGTATATACGTATATCGTCGACGTAAATCAAACGAGATTGTTTGTAAGATATTTCGGATATTCGATAAACTTCTGCAAAAATCTGGTTGTAAATTTCGATGTAGTCAACGATACGACATGACCGAGAGATCGGTTTTTACGTTATACAGCTAGCTAGGAATAGTATGATAGAACGCGTGCCAGGGTACCAAAAGCTCCACGCAAACTCTTACACTTATAACCTATAACAGGGAACCGATATATATATATATATATATATATATATATATATATATATATATACACATATACATATAGACATACACTTTAGAAAGACAGTAACTCAAAACTAAGAAAGAAAGGTAATACATACACCATTATAGAGGGTGGAAAACGGTGAAAAGGAGAATACGAGCTCATCGTTGGATCCTTACGTGCGAAATTCAGAGAATGGCGATCAATGAGAGAATGAAAGGGCAAGAGAGAGAGAGAGAGAGAGGTAGAGAGGTAGAGAGGTAGAGGTAGAGGTAGAGAGAGAGAGATAGATCTCTCTTTGGCTGGCGAGCTGTCGCGGGGTTTTACCAGAAAAGAGAGAGAGAGAGAGAGAGAGAGAGAGAGAGAGAGAGAGAGAGAGAGAGAGAGAGAGGAGGGGTAACGTTTGATACCGTTGGCCACGGCATTCAACGGGGCTAACTCTATCCCGGCAAATTACATTTCCATCCCGCTACGTGATAGGTGCAGCAAACATGCCCGTCAACGTCCGACCGAGTTTCTCCCTGATTAGTTACACTCGACGTGGATTATATTTCCGAAGCAATTAATTAACAAAGTTTCAGCGACTCGCGTTTAGCTACTTTCCCGCGGAACAGTTACCGGGAGTATTGTACATTTTGAAGTGTGCAACGTGATATAAGTATATCTATAGTATATAACGTCGTGTTTCTCTGTATCCGGCTTTGCGTGACACGCCGAGAAGTGAAAGGGGTGAGTTAGAGAGAGATAGAGAGAGAGAGAGAGAGAGAGAGAGAGAGAGAGAGAGAGAGAGAGAGAGAGAGAAAGAGATAGGTGAAATTTCTTGCGAGGATCAGGACAGCTTGGGAAAGGGTCGAGAGAGATAGAAGCGACCATCGTCGACGCATCACGTGGTATACCCTAATGGAAACTGTCACCGAAACGTCTCTGGTAAATCCTCCTCCTATGTATGTCCGTGGCATAGCACGGATTCGCATGGCATTTCCACAAGGCGACGTATTCCTACGTGATACCGTGCGATCTATGACGCGTCGTCATCAAATTTTCCCGTCCTCTCCATATTTATGTGCACCCTATGTGCATCCATCCTCTCCTCTCCTCTCCTTTTCTTTCTTTCCCTTTTCTTTTCCTCTCTCTCTCTCTCTCTATCTCTCTATCTCTCTCATTCTTTTCCCTCTCATTCACTTTATCTCGATCTTTCACTCACCTATCTCCTTTCACGTTGGATTATCTTTGCCCAGGAACCGAGAAAGTTCTCTTAGGAAAACGATTCTGCACCTCCATCAACTCTTTCTATCCCTCCTTCCTTCCTTCCTCCTTTTTTCTTGATCTTGTTCTTTTTTTTTTTTTTTTTTTTTTTTTTAACTTTTGGTCGTCGTCGTTCTTCTCTTTTCGTTTCGTCCTCTTCGTTCCTTCTTTCTTTTTTTCGTTTTTGTTATCCCTCGATCTCCTCTTTCCTCCTTTATTTTTATTATTCCTTTAGCTAGAAGCGTTGATTTACTCACCGAAAAAGACTCGGGGGACGACGAGGTGCCTTCCTCTTCCTATTGCCGTCCCGCAGCAGGGTGAAAGTAACCCCAGTACGTACATCCGCTCGCTTCTTCAGGTTCTCCTTTTCTGTTTATACGATACGACGTACGAGAATGGATCACGTTGGTGACTCCACTTGCGTACACCTCTCCCCATTTTCTTCGTCGAATAGCTCTCTTATATGTACCTGGGAAATCTCTCGTATGATAATACTTGTTGACTATCCTATTTCTCACCCTCCACCTCCCCCTACCCCTCCCGCCTCCCCCACCGGCCTCAACCCCTCGGTTTCACCACAATATAGATAACTACTTAACAGTAATAGCAGCAGCAGTGGTGGTGGTGGTGATGGTAGTAGTAGTAGTAGTAGTAGTAGTAGTAGTAGTGGTGGTGATGGTGGTGGTGGTTAAAATCACCGTACGATAATTAATGTTCCGAGATATATCGTCACGTTGATGATCATTCGTTCGGTATCGATATGAAGATAAATCGTACAAAGATAATCGATGATTAGGTAAGGATCGAAGCTTGATTTAAACGTAAGAAATGATAAGACTCGGATTATCGTGGATGGATTGTTGTATTTAAGTGGTGAACGTACGTTAAACGCGCGTTAGCGCGACGTAGAAGGCGCGCTGCCTAGTCGCAGACTGAACTTACGATCCGCGAGTAGCATCGATTTCGATGGTGGGAGCAAGGGCTAACGCAGAGAGAGAGAGAGAGAGAGAGAGAGAGAGAGAGAGAGTGAACGAAAGAGAGAGGGGGCGTGCTGTGCTAGAGGGAAAAGTACGTGGGAGGGGATGGGATCGCTCGACGAGAGGAGCAGTCCGTTGGCTATACGTGATCTGTCTCTGTGTGTGTGTGTGTGTGTGTTGTGTGTGGTGTATGTGTAGTATACGTTTGTGTGTGTGTGTGTGTGTATCAGGTGTGTATACACGTAGTAGTAGGGATATACATAATGGTGCGCGCGCGCGCGCGCGTTTCTGGTCTCTGGTAGCTGCTGGCGCGAGGCGCCACGCGGAGCCACGCGCCGCCACGCGGCGCAGCTACGACAGGAAAGAGACACCGGTGAGACCCCCTGAGTAACAGCTTTTAAAAGCGTGCCGCCTATTGGAAGAATCGTTCTCTGCTATCCTTATTCGTTATTAGGAAAACGATAATAAGTAAAGGTGATTATCGTTAATATCTATCTCAATTTTATTCGTCTCTTGGGTATGGCACTTATTTCGAATTTCAATTCTTTTCCCTTTTTCCTCTTCGTTGTTGCGTTAAGGAAATTGGCTTTTTTTTTATTTTCTTTTTTGTATTCTTCGTTCGATGATTCGATATACGGCGTGTTTCGGCTTAAGGTGGTCGCATACAACGTACGTAACATTGTACTATTATATATATATATATATATATATATATATATATATATATATATATATCATAATATATCTCTTTTTGAAGCATTCAAAGTATGAAAGAAACATGGAAAATATTTAGGCGGCCTCCTCTTTTAGTTGTAACACCCTGTATATATTTATTTATTCGAGTACATTATAAATGGCGATCGTTCGTCATTTGGAGTTAGCGATGAGACAAAAATTCTTCATCTATCCAAAGATTCGTTTCTAAAGATTGCTTTCGCACGAAAAGATTTATTACAGATCATTTTATGGGTGTTGCGTATTGAGATTCGACAGAAAAAATGAAAAAAAAAAAGAAAAGAAAAAAGAGTATCGCTGATGAATACTTCTCGAAGGATATTTCTGTAAATTCGATTTCCTTTGAGATTGCGAAAATTGAAATTTTTTATTTTTTTTTTTGCAGCGTGTTAGGTCTTCCTCTTTAGTCACGGATGAAAAAGCACAAAATGCATGGACGGGTCCTCTGAGAATCGTTGTTTCTATTTCGCCCAAAGTAAAATATCAAGGGACCATAATATTTCCTTCCTTTCTTTTTTTCATTCTTTTATGTCTTTCTTCTTTTCTTTTTCTTTTTCTCCCAACTCCTCCTCCCCCCGCCACCCCATCTCATATTTATCAAACTCTCTTCTTAAGAGGTAAGGTAAACGCGATGCAAGGAAATGACGAAAGCTTTTTATTATCGATTATAAAACTGAAATTTAATAAGATATCACACTTAATCTTATTTTGGCTTTTGATATTATTTCATGAAGAAAAATGATTTCCTTTTTGCGTTTACGAACGTGGAAAATAGTACTTTAACCATGTAGATTTATTAGATATATTTAAGATATAAAGAGAAATCATTACCGAAGGGTAAAATAATTTACCATTAAGGATTTATTATGTTTACCGGCGAAGGTGGTATATTAAATTCATAAAAGCTCAAGCTCAAGCTCAAGCTCAAACTCAGGCTCAAACTCAGGCTCAAGCTAGACCTACCTCCTCACCGATATCTTAACAACGTAACCAGATATTTTTCATACGTTTCCATTAAATTATTTCTCTCGCTGTGGTGTTCCTTCGGCGAATGAATAGACGGAGTAAAAGCAAACGCTTGTACTATCTCGCGTATCGCGTATTCATTGGTTAGTGTTTGGGGCGGAGCGTGGGGTGGTAGTGAGGGGGTGGTAGGGAGGGAGGGAGTGAGTGGTGGGCAGACTGTGTCGAAGAGGAACGTCGAGTTCATCGAACCATTATAAAAATTTTCCTCATACGTACGAATATATATATATATATATATATATATATATATATATATATATATATATATTCGTACGATTTCACCCCATCAAAAAAAAAAAAAAAAAGGAAAAAAAAGAACAAAGAAGAAAGTCGCGGGCATCGAGGTCCTCCACCGTCCTTAGACTACGACAAACAATGACATTACCGAGTCACCCGACGATCGATCCGCCATTTTATAGGACGAAAAAGCTCACGCTACAGTTATAATTTCCTGGCGTTTACATTGGAAAACCCTGCGCGTATAAATATTTCGTGTTTCGTAATGCTCGTCTCGCGAAGAAGAAGAAGAAGAAAAGAAAAAAAAAGAGAAAGAAAAAGAAAAAGAAAAAGAAAAAAAAAATAGAAAAAAGAAAAGAATTATACGGAGCATGCGTGGACTCGTTAGAAACCCCGAACTTGTCCATTTTCTCTTTCCTTCTCGTTTCCTCCTATACTCTCTCTCTCTCTCTCTCTCTCTTTCTTTCTCTCTCGGTCTCTCTCGGTCTCTCTCGGTCTCTCTCGGTCTCTTTCTCTATTTCTATACCGCGCATTACACACTATCTCTGTATATGTATGTAAAGTTCGTTAAAAGCGCCCGTGGGAATACGATATGGCTTGCGCGAGGCAGGGATGTTAAGATTTTCGTAAAAAGAAGCGACGCGGTCGAGCAGTTCCAATTAAGCTTACTGGACGGTCCGCCTCTAGACAAATATTGTACAGGCACTGTGCGTCCCGATGAAACTGCTGCCGCTTCTCTAACGGTATGACGTGCTATATTAAATATTCGTCACACACCTAATACTAGGAATGTATACCTCGTTAACGGCACTGCAGAGAGAAGAAGTTGGACGGGCGGCACTCGTTCGAGTCGACGTTGCTTACCCTCCTTTTTTTCTACTCCCCGCACCCCCTTTTTTTCTCTCTCTTTCTTTCTCTTTTTCTTCTTCTTCCTCTTCCTCTTCCTCTTCCCTCCTACTCTTTTCCCCCTACTCATCCTTTTTTTACTTCTTCCATTTTTTTTTCTTCTTTTCTTTCTTTTTCCTCTTTATTTATTTTTCCTCCTTTTTCCTTCGTCTTTCATCATCCACTCGTTCCAACAGTCACGACAGCTAAAATACGTTAAGCTACGTAGTTGGCGTTACACGTACGTGTTATGTATATTTATATATAAATATATATATATATATATATATATATATATATATATATATATATTTATACATATATGTATGTATGTATGTATGTATATAATTATCCCGACTGTCCGTCATGTCATAAGAGGAACGTCCTTGAACAAATCGATACCTTGTTACCGTCTAAGTTGTTAATAACCAACAGTTGGGGTTGGTGATTAATAGAACTTAACGTTACTGAACGAGGATAAGCTAAGACCTCTATATTTCGAACTGTACGTACGTGACTTAATCAACGATCATGAATGAGTCTTTCGATTGTATTACGAAAGTTATAAGAAACAAATAGAGAGAGAGAGAGAGAGAGAGAGAGAGAGAGAGAGAGAGAAAGTGAAAGAAAGAAGGAGAGGTCTTCTGGGGAATGAAATATATATGGTCCTTCTTCCTCTTCTTCTTCATCTTCGTTTTTTTTTTTCTTTTCTTCATTTCCTTTATTTGTTTTTATTTTTGTTTCCTTTTTCATAAGTTTCGAAGTTCCATTTCGTCGATATCCTCATTAAGCTTCGTCGTCGTCTTCGTCGTCCTCGTCCTCGTCCTCGTCCTCGTCCTCGTCCTCATCGTCGTCGTCGTCGTGACGACCGATAGGTACGTTAGGCGGTATGTATGTAGGTGTATCGACGTCGTCGTGGGAGAAGGTGAGCGCTCCTTAATTATTTCTGTACTCGGCGAATTAGGGTGACTTGTTTTCGGATATTACTTTTTGCTTGGCAGCCTGCCGTGATAAATCGCCGATGAGCACGCGACCTTACTGAGCCGAAGGTGTAATACAGTTGGTCAAGAACAGAACGAAGTAGAAAAGAAAAGAATTTGTACGGCTCATCTAACGATCTGATATTCTTAACAAAGAGTGATGGGGATGGGTGGGTGATTGGAAAGAAAAAACGACGACGTTTCGAAGGAGTGGGTGGTGGAACGGGGTGAGGGGAGGCTGGGTTTTGGGCTGAGAGATTTCGAGGACGGCGATGTCATTTATATTTTTTTTTTTATTTTAATTTTTATTTATTTATTTTTTTTTTTTATTTTTTTTAAGAAAGACAACGCTATAAAATAGAGCTAGATATTTTTATCTTTGTATTTAAAAGAAAAAAGAGAAGGAGATAGATAGATAGATAGATAGATAGAGTTAGTCGTTTATCTTATTCGCCTCGGCATCAAAGTTCCTTTTTACATTAGTACGAATCTTGCTCGATTGAATCATTAATCGATTGACTAATAATGCTCCTAGATTCGTATATCATGTCTCTATATCATTAATTAATTCACAGTTCTCGTACGATTTAACAAACGTATTCAATTACGAATGGATTATATTCGTTAATATTAATAGAGCTGATCGTTTCAATGGTCGATTAATTATTTTCCAAGTTTTTAAACGCTCGCTCCGTACCAATTGAAAATTCATCGAAGTCAATATAAATCGAAGATGATGGTGTAAATATTGTCACGGACACTTAATCACGAAAATGATGTCTCTCGGGTATCGACTCATTGATATTGTTATACCATTGGTTGTCATGCTTTTGCCCGGGAACATTCCGTTGGCGAGTATATACGAGAAGCTTTCGAAGCATGTATCGCGGTTGTCTAAGCTTGCATTAATTATGAAAGATTCTCGATATCCATCGGGGCCTCAGGGAAAGGGCCACCCTTCTCTACAACGACGTAATACAACGGATAGCTAGCTCGTAGGACGGGCGTCCATTAACTAACATAAGCTCCTAATCCCTACAGTTGAGTTAGCACATGGTGCTAGTGTCCGCCACCTCCCCTCCCCCCTACCACCCTCACCCCGAGTGGGCTCCACGGTTTACAACCACATTGACGATTTTGCCGATCCTTCTCTCTCTCTCTCTCTCTCTCTCTCTCTCTCTATCTATCTCTATCTCTATCTCTCTCCGTATTGTCGTTTTTAATCATTATTTTGATAGTAATAGAGCCAATTTGAGATTTTTATCAATTGATTTGGATCAAGTCTCGAATGAAATAAAAGACATTCGTTGGATCGTTCCAGGATGATTTCTTGGTTAATAATCATTAATCGCTCATCTACAAATTTCATCCTAGGACGATCTAATATAAGTTTATTAAGGCTCACGTACGATTGATTTTAAAAGAGAAAGAAAAGAAAAAAGAAAATTCCCATTTACAATTTTAATATGTTTAATTTTAATATATCGATATAACATTGAATTATCTTAGGATGTTATTAAATCGGAGATTATTCTTTTCATTTGTTGTTATTAAATTAGAGATTATTTTATTTTATTTTTTTTTTTTTCAGATTGTTCATCGCTGTTATCGTTATAGTCGTAATGATCGAGAAACGTTTCATGAAGAACTGTTGTGTGTGTGTGTGTGTGTGTGTGTGTGTGTGTGATAGTAATGTGATATGGCTGTGAGAGTTAAAAAGATAGAAAAGAGAGACGGTAAAATATAATGAAAAAAGAAAAACAAGGTGGAATATAACATCGTAATTCTATCGGAATCCTATGGCATTAGAAAGGGCGTTAGACCGGATGGTACTCCATCGGTTCGTTTCTTCTTAAATCTTCGTTTCTATAAATCCGTTTTCTCGTTCCACGTTTTGAACACAATACTGGAATTGACCGAGAGATGGGTGGAGATTCGTATTAATGATCCTTCCGACTCTCCGCATCGTGCGGTTTTCATTCGTTCATGTGTGTGAGTGCGTGTATGTGCGTGCATGGGTACGTGTATTTATGTGTACGTATACACCATAACGTCTATCTATAACTGTACGTATGTACGTACATACGTATAGGTATAGATATCCCCAAAGAATGAGAGAAATGATACTTCCAAAAGTTTTATCGAGCCATTGAATACACCAGGGTATCCGAGCTCTCAGTTTTCACAAATTCATCGATCTGTCGTTTGAAGAAAAATAGACTGCTAGTAAAGTCAGAGCCGAAGGGGGGATCTTTAAAACATAGAAAAAGAAGAAAAAGAAAAAAAAGAAAAATTTTAAAAACAAAAGAAACGACGAACGTAAAAATTATAACGTTCGCCGCTCTAACTCGATATGAAATATTTCCGATCGATAATTCACCAAGGACGATATATTTATTCGAATTTTAAATACAGAAAAGGACGGGTCGGGAGCGGGAGGGGAGGGAAATTAAATTCAAGAAGAACGAGTACGATCCTTGTAAACAATACGTAAACCATGATATATTATCCTTTATATTTATGGTATATGGGAAAACGATATCGCTTTGAATGGATACTTGAAAGCGATCGTATATAGGAGTGGGATAAGTATTTACTTGAAACGGTAGTCTCATGCTAGTTGGCAGATCTTTCGAGTTATACCTACTCGTACGATTTTACGAAACGCGTGCTTGCTTTCCCTTTTTCTTATTCTTCTTCTTCTCCTTTTCAGATATCGAAGCAGAAAGTAGTAGTAATAGTTGTAGTAGTAGTAGTAGTAGTAGTAGTAGTAGTAGTAGTAGTAGTAGTAGTAGTAGTAGTAGTAGCTCTATACTTTCGTAGAACGTGTCTTTTGTATTCGTCTTTCTACGAATATCAGTGACTATCTCTATCTCTGTCTCTCTCTCTCTCTCTCTCTCTCTCTCTCTCCCTTTCGAAACGTCAGATAGCACAAAGGCTGCTACTACTACCACCACCACCACCACCACCACCATTACTACCACCAACAGTAATATTACTACTACTTACTCGTCGATCTTTTCCAAGCTTTTCCCCATACCGTCTTTACAGGTGTAAACCCATAAGCCCGGATCACCGATCTTTTGGGATTCTTCTTAAGATTTACGATAGGCTACACAGGCGAATGATCGTGTATGTTTCCCCCCCCCCTCTCCCCTCGACCCCACGTGTATGTTTTTACCTTTTAGAGGATATTTAACTTTGTTATAACGTTTGTTCCCCGTTCTCTCCTAGATTTTCGAAAGGAAGGATTACGGAGAGTTCGGTATGGACGCCATTGTGGTAAGTTTGTAATTTATTTATTTATTTATTTTTTATTTTTTATTTTTTTTTTTTTTACGAAGAGACGTTGTTTCTCTTTCTTTCTTACTTAATCGTTATCACAAAGTGACAAGAAGTATTCTTAATCGTTTGACAGGTTTATAACATTAATTATAACATTGATTGTTGATAAACGGTGTGAAGAAAAAAGAACAATTTCTATCCCGCCAATTTTTTTTTGTTTTCTTTCCTTTTTTTTTTGCGTTACATATTTCATCCCTCTCTCTCTCTCTCTCTCTATATATATATATATATATATATATATATATATATATATATCCATCTATCTATCTCTCTCGCTTTCAACATCTTCGACCGCACAGGATCTCTCCCGCACGGCCATGCAAATTTATACGGTAAATAGTAATCCCATTCCATCGTTCGGAATAAATCTACCATAGCAGGAGCGACACATCGAGAACGTAAACCCTCACTACTCACCCATATATGGACGTGCTTGAAATATCGTTGCCGGAGGACGTGCCGCATCATCCTTTGTGACTGTCTCCGTCTTTCCTTTCGTCTTACCACCTATACCCCTCGCTCCCGCCCATCCATCCACCCACCCACCCATCCACCCACCTGCCCACCTGCCCGCTCGCCCATCCTCTTCACGGTTTTTCCATCTATCTACCTACCCATTCCTCGCCCGTATACCTATAACTATAAATATAAATATCCGATCGTCGATGAAGATTAATTTCTTTTTTCTTTCTTTCTTTTTATTTTTTTTTTTTTTGTTCTGTCCAACGATCGAAATAATCATCGTACGAATGTGATATTAACGATGAAGAATAATCAGTGATTGAAATTTGTCACGATTGTTACGATTGAATAGATCGCTTAACGAAATCTCACCGAATGGGATCATTTTCTCTGGGAGAGGGGGAGGGGGAGGGGGTGGGCAGAAACAAAAAAAGGATTCAATCGTGAATTCGTATCGCATCGCATCGCATCGTATCGCATCGTATCGTATCCTATTGTATTAACTGTTGATTCTGTTCTACTAAAATTTCTGTCGTGTTTATCACACACACACACACATAAAGAGAGAGAGAGAGAGAGAGAGAGAGAGAGAGAGAGAGAGAGAGAGATCCATATGTAGACATCACGTAACGCGATGAGTGAGTGAGTGAATTGATGAAGTTGTCGGTCATGGTGACTCTCTCTCTCTCTCTCTCTCTCTCTCTCTCGAGCGCCGCGTGTCAAACTCCAACCTCCTACTAGAAATCGCGCGAAATAGAATTTTTATTTTGCAAAAAAAAAAAAAACAATAACAACAAAAAGAAAAAAGGAAGACGAAACGAAACGTGAAAAAAAAAAAAAGGAAAACGAGAAAAAACGATTTCGCAGGTCGATGCTTCTGGTGTTAGCGGCGAAAGAATCGTCTACCTCCCCTCCTCCCCTACCGCCCTTCCTCACTCGCACCCATCGGCCAACCACCATCCATATATGATTCCGTTCGAGTTCAATTTATGGTATTCGCACGTTACCGTTTCCATCTACCTTCGAGCGCATAATCCCGTGGCTTGCAGCGTTATCGATGTTTCTACCGTTCGACTCGAACCTACCTTTCGATTTTGCGCTCCTTGATATATCCAAGCCAATGCTCGTTTTCGTCTTTTCCCAGCGAACGCCCTGTCAAACTTGTTCCTGTTTCACCCGAAATCGTTTTATATATATATATATATATATATATATATATATATATATATATATACACATATATATGTATATATAAGTGAAAATCATTCTTCATTGGTATATACGCCCGTTAAACTTAACGTTCTCGCGTTTGCTTATACGTAGAAATAAAATTTCGGATTTTTCACATTGTGAAAATGATTCGTACGATTTTGAGCGATTCGCTTTTTCTCTTTTCCTTCTTCTTCTTCTTTGTTTTTATTCCGTTTCTACTTTTTTTTTTTTTTTTTTTTTTAAGACAGTCGATACGAATAATAATAATACTCCGGCATGGGAAAAAATTTTTGTCGGGTGCGAACGAAAACAATTTTTCATTGGCGGATCATGTTTAGATATAATTATGTTAATTATACGAAGTGAAGTTTGCGAGTTAATTTTATACATACATACATACGTCTTTTATATCGAGGTACTTACCAAAACTTCGCCTATACGAACAGAGTATGTTTTTGATAAACCTTTTTTGTTATCCTTTTTTTCTTTGTTATTTTCTTTTCATCCTTTATAATTAACGTTATTTGACTAAGAGATTTGGCATTTTAAATCGTATAAGTGTATGCACCGGGAAGAGAAACGCGAGGATAGAGAATTAGAGAGAGAGAGAGAGAGAGAGAGAGAGAAAAGGAAAGAGAAAGAGAATGCGTGTGTGTGTGTGTGAGAGAGAGAGAGAGAGAGAGTGAAAGAGAGAGAATAAGAGAACGAGAAAGCTTTGGAAAAATTTTACGCGGAAAAGCAAAGCTTTCTTGAACAGAAATAAGCTGGCACACGTTTCGTCGGGGTTTTGTTCTGCCGACTTTCGCACATCACTGCGATGTAAACTCATTTTTCTTTTATTTCCTTTTTCTTCTTCCTTTCTCTCTCTCTCTCTCTTTCTCTCTTTCCATCTCTCTCTCTCTCTCTTTCTCTCTTTCCATCTCTCTCTCTCTCTCTCTCTCTCTCTCTCTTTTGCTTTGATACATTTTTAAACGTTTGATTTCGTAGAACAAATTAAACATTAATATCGCATCCCCCATTAGTTGTGAAATTATCGTTACGTCCTAGTTACTAATTACGAACGTTGAAGATCCATCGACATATTACCGACGAAATATTATGTCTACGATAAAACGTTTGCATTATTTTTTTCAAAAGGGCTGTTTAAATCTATCTCGTGTACGCGTGTACGGGAAATCGGATGTTAATGAATGAGTAAGAAAGGTGTACGAAGTAATATAATTTTATTTTATCGTTGGAAATAAAAAAGGTTTGTACTTTTTCGATTTAATTGAAAATTCTATTTGGTTTTATCCTTAAAGAGATAACACGCGTAATTATATTTAAGATTACGTACGTGGTAATAGTGTACGTACTTACGTCATGCATATATATGTAATGTATGTATGTATTTATGTATGTAGATATGTATGCATACATGTACCGCATGCGTGTAAGTATGTATGTACGTATCCTATGTGGGTTCTCATCGTGAGAATGTAGGAAGGTGTCACAATTCAATGAAACTTGGAAAAATGTCTCTCGGCTTTGACAAAGGACTTTGTTTCTAATGTACGTCGGAGAAATTCAATCATGAAAACTCGGAATATATGTACGTACGCGAGAGAGGATATATATATATATATATATATATATATATATATATATATATACATGGAGCATGTATTATATGTATGTATGTATAAGGTGTGCTCGTTCATGAACGACAGAAAGGTCTGCTTCGTGGGCAAAGGAAAATTAAGCGATGAGAGATAAAGAGAGAGAGAGAGAGAGAGAGAGAGAGACAGAGAGAGAAAGGTATAGAGAAATAGAGTTGTAAAGAGAAAGAAAGAAAGAGAATGAGAGAGAGAGAGAGAGAGAGAGAGAGAGAGAGAGAGAGAGAGAGAGAAGGAGATAAATAGACGAGCCATCGGAGTTCGGCATCCCATGACCTCTGACCCCGGCGTTGGGTTCTCTGAACGTAGTAATCGCGAATGACGTACTTCTACGTCGAGTGCTGGGAAGTAAACCGATTACCACCGAGGATGCACCGTTCTACGAATCGAATAAACTCATTCACGCAAGCGTAGGAGAGAATAGCTACCAGGAATCGGCCCACATTCTATTGCTGTTGAGATATATACATACATAGGTACGTACGTACACACAAACATACACACACAGACACACACACACACACATATATATATTCTTTCTTTAATTATTTCTCTCTTCTATTTTTCTCCCTTTCACTCCCCCTTTTTCCTCTTTTCTATATTCCAATTATTATGGAATATCTATAACGATTGTAACAGTGTACTTTTGAAATTATGCACGTGAACGAGTATAACTTTTAAGGAAGTAAATCATTATAACGAGAGAGGTTGAAGAATTTACGAAACTTTATCTTATATATATCTTATATATATCTTTATCTTATATATATATATATATATATATATATATCGATCGATAGATAAAAACAAGCAATCCCTTAGCCCGAATAATAAATAATTTTTAGAGGGGTTCGCTTTGGATGATATAAAAAGAAGACGGTACCTGCATAGTACATTATATGTTAAATATAAATACGGATCTCCTCTTTCTCTCTCTCTCTCTCTCTCTCTCTCTCTCTCTCTTTCTAAATCGAAGATCCCAGACACGTGTAGGACTTTTTCCTATAGTTTAGCGTAGTAGAAGGTTCAGGAATGGCGAATGGACATCCAGAGACGTCGTTTGGAACAGCCGAGTAGTAGAGGTTGGCATCGTGGCATGTGGACGTAGAATCCCATGGATGTTCCTTGAAGGAAAAACGTGGGAGTGCCCGCACGTCACCCAATTCGGATTCCTATATATATATATATATATATATATATATATATATATATATATATATATATATATTCGTAAGGCGAATCATCGTGTGTACTGCGCGATACTCGTTTCTGCCGTCCAATAAAATGGAAATGTTCCCGTTGCTGACACGATGAGAGGGAAATGGTCTGCACGGGGAGAGGAACCCTTTTTATTGTTCCGCGGGAGTAAGCAGCGTGCAGGCACGCATAACGTCTACGGAAACACGCGTCATGTTTGAAACGGAGCCTGAAAACTCCCGAACACACATACACACAGGCATGCACGTACACGCACGCACGCATACACGGACACACACGGACAGGATAAAGGTAGGCGAACTACCTCCCCCCCCCTCCCCTCTTATCACGCTGTGGCGATGCATGGCTTTCGTGAGAATGCTAGAGACGCCAATATCTCGTGAGTTTGAGTTGATGGCCTGTCTTTGTCTTCCACGTAACCTCCTTCCGAGTGGTAACAATGTTTTGATACGGAAGACCTTACGGTAGTAGGATGACTGTGAATAATACGTAAAGGACGTTTCAGGTTGGTGAGAACGGGTAAGGCGCGTTAGGAATGAACAACGTACGAGGAAATGTTTCGTAATCGTCTGTGAACGTTATCGTTTGATTTCGTCTCGTTTGTTAGGTATCATGTAAGGTATTCCTAAATGATTTACAACGGCGACGGTAGGGGTGAGGGGCAGATGGGTACGAAGCACGTTTTTAAATCGTTCGATCGAATAAGGTTTCGCGCGCGCGCGCGTTGATAACGTTTATCGCGATTCAAATTAATGAAGTTAAGTGGCTCAAATGATCTTTTGCGTTCTACTTTCGACTTTTCGTTCTTGAGGTTTGTAATGGTAATCGAATGAAAAGCGTCCGATTACAGGTAGATATTTTGAAATATTGAAAATAATATCGTAGGAATAGAGTGGACGCGTGGATATACGTTGGGATGACGCGTTGTCGTACGCGTTCCACATACGATATCTGAATCTTCACAGGCCTCGCGATACAGCAGCTACCACCCTTAAGCGAAGGAAGCGATGTCAATAATGTAATAGGAAGAATGGAAAAATACAGTGACCGAGTTTGCGAAACGATCCGTTCTCTACCGTGACTGCAATGGTTAACACAGTTTCTGCAGTTCTATCGAGGCACTTTTGGTTTAAGTCGGACACTGATGGCAACCGGAGGTGAAGGCGCGGGGGCGCGAGGGGTTGGGTTGGGTTCGGTTGGGGTGGGTGGGTGGGTGGGGGGAGGGGGCAGGAGAGGCTCTGGAAGCTCTGCTTTTCCGATTACACGGCATTAAGAACAATTTCATTCCGAGTGCTTCTCCATTCGTTGCATATGTAATTTCACGGAGTTTCATACGGCCGTTTTGTCCATGGAACGATTATTGTTCGTAACCGTTAAGGACGTGACAATCGCCGGTGGATTACAATTGTAAGGGCTTCGTAAATTTTCAAAAAGGGGGAAATTTTTGTCGGACATCGCGTTCACGAATATACGTGTTCTCAGGATATTATCAATTAGATCGTAATCAGGTAGCTCGTAAACGAACGAAATAATTTCGTGACGATTAAAAGAGATATGATGAAATTGTTGCAAGGCTCGTATGTGAACGGGGAGGAATCGTGAATTTCAATTTAAAGATCGATGTCATACCGTCGCCACCTATCATCATCCTTCTCGTACGGCAACGTTTTACTTTTTCTTCTTTTGCATTCGTGCGCGTGCGCGCGTGCACGTACGTGTGTGTCCGTATGTGTTGTTTTCGTTTTTTTATTTTGTTCTCTCTCTCTCTCTCTCTCTCTCTCTCTTTCCTCGACGAAGATCTTGCATTTTACATAAGACATCGGGTCTCTTTTCAGCATGCCCAGAATTTTGATTCGATTTCGCTTAAGCCGCAGGCGATGCGGTTGTACCGCACATTCGGAAAATGCCGTTATCTCTCACGAACTTGCACATAATTTGCCAACGCGAAAAGGATCACGATTTGCATCGGCGGGAGGAATGAAAATTTCGAATTTGTTTATGGTAATTCCGTTGGAATGTTATATAGATACTACGACGATGATAGATAGAGAGAGAGAGAGAGAGAGAGAGAGAGAGAGAGAGAAAGAGAGAGTACATGTATCGTTGTTATCGTTTATGTTACGTTAATAAAAGCCTACGCACAAAAAAGAACGAATATATATATATATATATATATATATATATTTATTTATTTATTGATTTATTTATATGTGCATAGAAAACATTCGAAAGAAAAAAAATAAAACAAGAAACAAAAAAGAATTAAATAGAACGAGTCGCTATGAGAGAGGACGGGTGGCGCGGTAGGAGTTGGAACGGTGGGTGGGGTGGGAGGGGTTGGTTTATATAGGGAGAAGTTGGCCATCCACATCTAACGGGAAACACAACGCTGTCGTATCGGTGTACCTTGGTATCGTGCAACATGCTGCCAGCAACGGAAACAAGTGTTGTAGCTATCGCATCGAGCGTTCGCGATGCACTTCTGTGTCGTTCGAAGAACGTTGAGGGAAACACATGTGGAAGTTTTCCGGATGCTGCCTTTGTTTTTCGCAGCATTTATACACGTTTACATACATATGTGTATAAGCTCAGGGATACGTATCTATGTACACAAATATACGTATATATGTATATATTCATGTATACGTGTGTATATATATATATATATATATATATATATATATATATATGTATGTATATATATATATAGTACTCGCCGTTATGAGGACGTAACCTCTTTCCAAGCGAACGAAACAATTGTTGGGCTGTTTTCCTCATTATGCTTCTGGATGGTCGAAGTTGATAGCTTTCCGTTAAGATACAAGATAGACAGAAGATTCTTCATTATTTATATATATCGTATTTATTCATGAAACAATTTTAAACCTAAATATCGTCGTGGCCATTAATTAAGATATATTAAATATATTAATAAAATTTATCATATGCATGTATATATATATATATATATATATATATATATATATATAATGTATATATTTCGAAAGTTCTCCACTGGGAAATTTATTTGGAATTTCGCGAGATTATAAATGGTTTTAACGTAATGTAAACACAATACACACCTGCACACATACACACATACACACGCGCGCGCGCGCACACGCGTGTGTATACATATATTTATATGTATACGATATTTGCATGTTTTATATGTACATAAGTTTATCCATTTTATCCATAATTTTGCATCGCTAAAAGAATTTAATTGTTAATCGAATCGATATTCATTCTTTAACTTCGATAAAATTCGATCGATATATTAACCGAAGGTTTCTCTTTCGGATAGTATCAAAGGTATCGAATGCATGCATGGAATATTTAGATGCCTCTATATTTCTTATTGGCAGCGTATCGAGCACGGGACACGAATACTTATAGATCCCTTGGATCGCTTCCAGGAGACATTATAATATGTAATATCATTTAGGATATCGATTTTTTCTTCCCTCTCTCTCCTCTCTCTCTCTCTCTCTCTCTCTCTTGCTCTACTATAATTGTTTCTTCTTCGGGGTAAAAGATTCCGTATTTGTTTTCCACGAAATGGGTTTTTCTTCTTTTCATTTTTTCCTTTCCTTCCTTCTATCTTTATCTCTTAATTCTCTTTACCTCTTTTTCCAACCCCCCCTTTCAACTTTGACAAGTTGAAATTGTATTTATCGCTCGGTTTTTTCTATCCTCCCCCGATAAGAGTCGACGATTTCTTTATTTATAAGTTTGGCCGCACGTTTGGGAATAAATATGACGAATCTTAAGGAGAAATTTTGCGGACGATAGAATATTTTCTTCTTCTTCTTCCTCTTTTTTTTTTCTTTTATTTTTTATTTCTTTTTTTTTTTTTTTTTTTTTTTTACGAAGAAAAAGTCCCGGTCGAAAGGTTAATCCTCGGAGTCGGTTTAATTGCGTACTTTTCTTTTTATCGTATTACGTGGATTATGGCCCCGTGAATCTCTTTTAATGATTTTCTACCATAGAGCCGGTATTTAATGAAATGCACGATTCGGATAGGTTTGTATAAACGTTTCCTATATCTTGCGTTAATTACTTTTGTTATTTATCTAAACTTATAACTTTCAATTGGAATAAAACGCGGAATTGTTAATACACGTTCGAATAAACTCCCGAACGTGTTATCCGTTTCAATTGCTTATTTATAAAAAGAAATTAATGATCGGAGGTTGTTATATTTATACGCGTTCGTTCGTATTATTTAAATTTCACACTGTGCAGTCGTTTTGCGATTGTCCACACTTAAAAAGCACAAAAATAAAACAAAATAGTAATAATAATAATAATAGTAATAATAATTAAAAAGAAAAAAAAAGAAAAGAAATAAAACGATAAAAAAAGGAAATCTTCCGACGGTGGCATAAATATGAAAAAAAAAAAAAAAAAAAAAAAATGCAATGCACGTTTTATTTATTTATTTATTTATTTCTATTTTCAATAACTTTTACAAATCTCTCTCATTTTACACGCGAAGGGAAAGAAACAAAAGATCGTCGGAAGAAATTGAAAAATCATCTTCTTCATTCGGTCTACGCCTTCGACGATATTTAATATTCGATCGTAATAATTAGGACAAGCGTAGAAATATTTTTATTCTTTTTTCTTTTTGGGAATAATGTCCTTTTTTCTCTTTTCTCTTTTTAAACAGGTATTCAAAATGAGTCTACGTGAGATATTTCGATACGGAGGGATATGGCAGGATCGAACAGGATGGTACGTACGGGATCCCATAAACAAGAAAGGAGTAGATCAATGATCGATGTGAAAAAACAAAACAAAACAAAACAAAACAAAAAAAAGGAAATTAAAAGAAACTTTCCCCCACCCACGAACATTTTCTAACGTCAAATAAGAGTCGTTCGTCGAACTGTTCATAAGACAGTTACAAATCGTCGAATTGCTTTCGACTCAGGACACGTTGCGAGCCAGAGGAGGAGAGCATCGGTCAAAGGAATGCGGAAAACGCGTGCGGAATATTCGTGTGACGCATCGTTGGTCCAAGACTAAGGACAGAAAGCAAGCACTTTTCGATTCTGGTGCTGACTACCGAAAGGGAATTTAAGACGCTTTAACCCCTCGTGGTTGAAGTTTCTTTGAATTCGAGTTGAACGCTCACAAATATGTTCTCTCTCTCTCTCTCTCTCTCTCCCCCCCCCCCACCTTCCAGACATCCTTCTCTCTTTACGTAAATATTCGAGTCGCTGGATTTTTCACCAAGCATGCAATTACCATAGCCACTCTCTAACCCTCCCCACTCCACCCCCTCCCCTCTCTTTCTCTACTTCTCCTCCTAGTCCTTTTTCAACGACTTTCAAATAGACTTTCCAATCGTCGAAAGGCTCTTTGGACCACAAAGTACTTTCCAGTATACGTCTCGGTAGGACTTTTCGTTGAACATCGCGGGAAAATCATTTCCATCGAACGCGCTCGATACATATTTTGCGATCGAGAGTGGCAAAGAGGATGGTGGGGAAAGGGATATAAGTGTGAGAGAGAGAGAGAGAGAGAGAGAGAGAGAGAGAAGAGGTTGGCTGGCGGGGTGGCGGCGAGAGGAGGTGGTGGGAGGTGGTGGGAACGTTTGGAGTGGAAGCCGTAGATGAGAGTAGTTTACGTGTACGCTTTCTAAAGAAGAATCGAAGAGATACGATGGAAAGGTATAAAGACATTTTTTATTTCCCTCGTGGTAATTCTTTCTCTCTCTCTCTTCGTTTTTTACTTCATTTTCCTTTTTTTTGTGTCTCTTTCTTTTCTTTACCTTTCCCCTTTTCTCTCTTTCGTCCTAGGATTCGCTTACCATACGTCGTTCGTTATCTCGCGTTGGGTTCTTTTTTTCTTTGTTTTTTTTTTTTTTTTTTTTTTACTGTGTCTTTTATATTTTTGCCTTTTTTTATTATTATTATTATACATACATACATACATACATACATACATACATACATACATACATACATACATACATACATCATACATACATACATACATACATATATATATATATATATATATATATATATATATATATATATATATATATGTATATACCTGAGAGCAAAATAGTTTTTTAACTATGAAAGTCCTGCTCGAAAGAGTAGAGCATTTTTTGACTCGAGTATTTCTATGCATCTTCGAACGACGCTCGGCGACGTTTGTTTTGTCTTTTTTTTTTTTCGACGTTTCCACGCGAATACGGAGAAAACGAGCAGGCACGAGAGAGAGAGAGAGAGAGAGAGAGAGAGAGAGAGAGAGTGCTAATGGAATTTTCACACCTGCGAAGCATTTTCCAGGAGGATGCGTTAAGACCACCGTGTTGTCTCGATTCTCCCTTCCCCTTCCCCTTCCCCTTCCCCTTTCTAACCCTTCTCACGGAGCGACTCGTCGCGTGGGACTTGGGCAAATGGGAAGGAATGAAAAGAAACGAAAAAAAAAGAGAAGAAAGAAAAAAAGAAATGATAAAAATCAAAAGAAAAATAGAGGAAGGAAATGAAAGCAATAGAAACGATTTAAAAAAAAAAAAACAGAAGAAGAAAAAAATGAGAAGGAAAGAAAAAAAGGTTGTTGTAGCCACGTTCGTGTTCGAGCATTGATCGGTTTCCAACTCCGCTTCCGAGGACTCAACGGATGCCGTCGATCATCGCCAGGGTCGACATTTTTTTCTCTCTTTATCTCTCTCTCTCTCTCGCTTTTAACAAATTTTACTACCCCGACGAAAGACGTGATATATATATATATATATATATATATATATAAATATGTGTTCAAATAGTTTGAGTCCCGTGATAAGGGTCTGGTCACACAAATCTGCATACACATAGAAGGTAACATTTTATTACGTCGTACAATAAGACAGCTAACAATATATCCGTGCGTTTCATATGTTACGCGAGAGAAAAGAGGATAAGAAAAGAAAAGAAAAGAAAAGAAAAGAAAAGAAAAGGAAAGAAAAAAAGAAAAATAAAAGATCAAATAAATGTATCAAGAAATATGTAGTCGCTTGTCATCCTCTCGATATTCGTATCAATTAATTATTCAAAATATGTGTATCGAAATGAAGAGGAGGGGAAGGTGGAGGAAGAAGAAATAGAAGAAGTAGAATAAGAAAAAATGTAGAAAAAATGTAGAAAAATAAAGGAGAAAGGGAAAGAAAAAAAGTAGACATGAAAATATATCCGTCGACTTTTAATACCGGGGGAAGTTAGGTCAGGAGCTATGAATAATAGAGATAAAAAAAAATTTTTCTTCTCATCGAGAGAGAAAGAGAGAGAGAGAGAGAGAGAGAGAGAGAGAGAAAGAGAGAGAGAGATAGTATATATCAAATACATACATACATACATACATACATACATACATACATATAGAAAAAGGAAATCGTTTAAACCTTTCATTCTTGTTCTCACTCGTTCGCTATTTCTTTCTTTCTATCCTTTTTTTTCCTTCTTTGCTTTTTTTTTTTTTTTCATTTTTTCCACCACCCTTCTTTTTCTTTCCCTACTTCTTCTTCTTCTTCATCATCATCTTCGTCATCTTCCTCTCTTTCTCCACGAACCCTCATATTTCTTTCATTCTTCTCTCTCTCTCTCTCTCTCTCTCTCTCTCTTTTCTTTCCCTCCGTACCTCTTCTGGTCATAACGCTCGGCCTCGATCTTTTATTCCCTTCTGCTTCCACTCTCTTATTCTCCGGCTACATTCCGCCGCGGGCCACTTTAGCCATCGAGGTTTAACTTTACAAAGCGGTCGTCGCGTAGCTGGACGCGAACTTGTCGTCGACGTCAACGTCGTTGTCGTCAACGTCATCGTCGTCAACGTCGTCAACGTCGTCAACGTCGTCAACGTCGTCAACGTCGTCGTCGTCGTCAACGTCGTCGTCGTCGTCAACGTCAACGTCGTCAACGTCGTCGTTCTTGGATATGGCGAGTTCCTTTCAAACGGGCAAACGCAAGAAAAGGATATTCGAAATAATTTCCCTTGGGTACGAGTAAACCGACTAGCCATGGAAATGGCACGTATTTCTTTTCCCTTTCTTTATTTTTTTTCTATTATTTTCTATTTTTGTTTCTCTTTCCCTTTCTCTCTCTCTCTCTCTCTCTCTCTTTTATTCTTCGTTTTTCTTTGTCATAATTCTTTCCCCCCTTACCCCCTTGCCCCGTTGCTCTTTTTCACTTCAACCTCCTGCCGTCGCATAGATTTTCATATTTTCGTATCGCCATGTCGCGAGATTCATTTGCACGATCGATATATCCGTAGATCGAACGGAATTTAGTAGTTAAATGTCATCGAAGCTAAAGAGTGACGTCCATATTTTGTGTTTATATCGGTTCGACGATGTTCGTTACCTACTCGAGTTTAATTGCCGGTTTGACGACTAGAGCGAGTCGTGATATTACCAAAAAAAAAAAAAAAATAAATAAATAAATAAAAGAAAATAAAAAAACACAATAGGAAGACAACAAAAAACAGGAGAAACGTTTGAAATCGTTTGGGTATGGTAGAACTAACCGTGGAACTATCGTAACACCTTTACGGATTACTCCGATAGCAAAGTGCTATCATGTTAACGTGTTTACACGCGCTACGATCAATGTTTCGTTTCGTTCCGTTTCGTTTTCCTTTGGTAACGCATTTAACCATTTACCACGCTTGTTAACGTAAAGTTAACGTTGGCGTAACATTTGTAACGATTTTGATTTATATCTTAACCTAATACATTATGATACCACCCTATCCCCGCTCTCTTGAGTAAATTATTATTATCGTTAACGAATTCGAGATATCGATAAACTTTATTCCGTACCAGAGATAACATTTGATGGATCGTGTCGTTGTTGCATCTAATTAATAGCATCTGATGTAAATTATTTAAATGCTAAGAACTACGGGTTAACATTCGCGAATCGAATCCATTTACAACGTACAAAGTAATGCGTTCTTTGTCAATTTATTTGTGAATCAATTTGTATTATACAAGAAGAAGAAGAAGAAGAAGAAGAAGAAGAAGAAGAAGAAGAAGAAGAAGAAGAAGAAGAAGGAGAAGAAAAACAAAAAAGATACAATCCAAATTTTTCCACGAATACCAAGCAACCTGCATCGGTTTATCGGCACGATAAATAAAAGAATAAAAGAATAAAAAAATAAAATAAAACAAAAATGATACGACGTGAGCAAACTGCAGCGGTGTTTCTCGTTAAATAAAAAAAAGAAAAAAAAAAGAAAACCAAAAACGAAAAGAAAAAAACGTCGGCCAGAGGGAAGCCGCAATAGCGGCAAGCTTCGTCCCCCCCCCCCCCCCAAAAATGATTTTAACGAAGGGAAGCCATTTATGCGTCAATGCGAAGTAACCAAAGGGTTAATTTTTCGACTTATTCGCAAGGAACAAGTTCACGGGGCCGGGGCGGGGGAGGGGCGGGGGAGGGGAATGGACATTACAAAAAACAATTTGAATAAAATCTGAATCGTAAGGGCGTGCTTTGCAATTAGAGGGAATAGAACGTTCCAAAATTTCTCTCCACCAGGTGGGAAATCTCTAAAAAGAAGGAAGGAGAAAGGAAAAATGGAATAATAATAATAATAATAATAATAATAATAATAATAATAATAATAAAGCAAAAAGGAGCAAGAAAGAAGAAAAAAACCGGCGAACAAAAATAAAAATAAAACTAAAAAGGAAGGAAAAAAGGGACGAACAAAACGGAAAAAGAGTCGTTAAAGGTTACTCCTATCGCCTTTCGTAACAAGGCATCGTCCGGTGTGCGGCGCCTCGTTCGTTTATAAAAAAGCAATTTAATTTGCAGTAAAAATAACGAGACCGTAGATATATATGGAAATGTTATATCCAGTTCTGGTAGCTCGGCTACGTATCGGGGAATAAACCGTTCGTATGGTATTTATCAGTTACGTTCTCGTTTTAATTGGAATTTACACGAGCCGTGGAAAAGAGTACCAACGTCGCGTTCTCGATAAAATCATTCAGATGGATACGGGATCTCTTTCTCTCCTTCTCTCTCCCACTCTCTCTCTCTCTCTCTCTCTCTCCCACCCCTCTCTCTCTCTCTCTCTCTTTCTCTCTCTCTCTCTCTCCCTATCTCTATCTCTTTCTTTGTCGTGTTACGTATTGTCGATGAAAAAAAAAAAAAAATGAAAAAAAAGGAATGAAAGAAAAAGAAACAAAATGAAAGAATAAAGGAAAGAAAAGGAAAGGAGGGGAAAAAAAATTGGTCCCCGTACGTGAAAGTTTTTTTTAACTGTGAAATACGGAGGTCAAATTTCGCATTAGACGCAGGTAGTACATAGGGAAACGTAGTTAATTAAAGTTTAACGAAAACCTTT
>OU426863.1:5440786-5443286 GCA_911387685.1 Dolichovespula media | reverse complement strand
AGATAGAGACGGAGATATATTTAATGGAGGAAACTCCATGCTCTGCCTCTTTCTGGCGACAGGTGGAAATGAAATTTTGCAGCATTACAACGAATTGGTTATTGCCTCTGGCAATATTTTTTCTCTCTATCTCTCTCTCTCTCTCTCTCTCTCTCTCTCTCTCTCTCTCTTTTCTTTCTTTTTTTCTTTCTTTCTTTATCTCTCTCTTTCTGTCTTTCTTTTTAGCTGGAACGTCGGTTCTCACACGTTCCTAGAAAACAAGTGCTGTAAACGATCGATTATATTTTCTCTGTCGCGTTGGTACACGGTTTCAACTTATTGTTAGTTTTATTTATGTTCAAACGTTCATTCCATCGGTGCCTTTTATCTATCGTCGTCTAAGTGGCGAATTTTAAATAAAAATATTTTATCGATTCCCGCATATTGATGTCGAGAGAGAAAGAGAGAGAGAGAGAGAGAGAGAGAGAGACAGATAGATAGATGGAGAGAGAGAGAGAGAGAGAGAGAAAACGAAAGAAAATAAAAAAGAAAAGAAAAAAAGACGATGAACGAGTCGCGAGTTTTATTCTCTCTCCCTTTCTTTCTCTCTCTCTCTCTCTCTCTCTCTCTCTCTCTCTTTTATTTTTTTATTCTTTTTTTTTCCCCAATGCACGCATAATCCGCGATTCATTTTTATTCGCAGTAAAAGCTCGGAGATCTCCAATGTAAATTCATTCTTTCTACAATAAGTGTATTGATTCAAATGTAATGAATATCATTTTGAAATGAAAATCGAAGAGAGACTGAGAGAGAGAGAGAGAGAGAGAGAGAGAGAGAGAGAGAGAGATGTTACAAAAGAGAATCACGGAAGAGTTTGCAACGTTGCTGCAAGCATCTCACGTTTGTGCACCTTGCGATAATGAATTGGAGCGACTTAATTAAAGGATGTTTGGAATGGTGAAAAAGGAAATGGGAAAAATCGAGAGGCCGCTAGCAAGAGGTAGGACATGTAGTGGGAAGAAACTGAGTAAGGAATCGAGCTTGTAGCAAGTTTAAATTAAATACGTGCAATAATAGAAGTGCACTCGGAGATAAGAAGGCCATCCTCGGATTGACCATTCTCCATGGGATAAGAAACATGCCAGGGGTATACTTAAATTATATACGTATTTATATATAAAATGTTTATTTATTATAATGACGAAAATCGAGGTTTTCGTTCCTTTCTCAAAAAATTTGTTTTCCTCGGTTTAACCCTTTCCTTTCCTTCCCATAGACTTAAGGAACTTCATTTATTTTGTCCAGGAATTTTTCCTTTTTCTTTTTTTTTTTTTTTTTAATCTTAATTTGATTTCGTTGTTCGATCGAAATATTATAATTACGAATGTATAATTAATTCGACGATTAATTAATATTATTATTAATCATATATGGAATCTTAATGCTATGATTCACGTATACGTGTATATAAATTCGTGTATATATATATATATATATATGTGTGTGTGTGTGTGTGTGTGTGTGTGTGTGTGTGTGTAAGAAAGAATGACAAAGGTAGAAATGAGGTTACTTTTAAAAAGGTCCAGACAGCCTCGGGGTGAAATGGAAAGGAGTGAGAATGAAGAATGAGAGCGGTGGGGAAAGGGAAAAAAAAATATAAAAGCAAAAGAAAAGAAAAGAAAAGAAAAGAGAAGAGAAGAGTATAGAGAAGAGTAGAAAAGAAAAGAAAAGAAAAGAAAAGAAAAGAATGAAAAGTAAAGGGGTGCGATCGCAAGAAGTATGAATGATAAGTTGACTACGGATTATTTATCGTTAACTTTGAAAAAAAAAAAAAAAGAAAAAAGAAGAAGAGGAGATTTGTATGTATAATAAGAGGGACAACAACAAAAAATTGAAGAAATGGAGGTAATAGTACGTGGGCGAAATTAAAATGAGGGTAGTCGGGTCGGTGGTGGTCGATTTCTTTTACATCAAGTGTATCCATGCGAAAAGCGATATAATTTTGACCATTTCGTTATATAAACACACCTAATTTCTACACATTGTACATGCATACAATACGATACGTACGTGAGTATATACAAACCTTCCATTTGTCTTATCCTTCGGTCCCTTCGTTGGTATCCCTGGTTCATTCTCGTTCTCATTCCTTTCTTCCATCCTAGTAGGTACTTTTAGGGTACTTTTTTCTTCCTTTTTTTTTTATTTTTTTTTGTTTTTTTTTTTTTGTTTTTTTTTTTTTTTTTTAATTCGTATTCGAAAACACCTTCACATAAGCACGATGTTATCGATATGAAACGTTTTTGTTACGGGCAAGACCATATAAATTGCTCGACAAAAGTCAAAGCGTTGAGTATTTATTGAAAACGAATCGCTATGTACAAACGTATTAAATACACGATAGCGTTGACATTTACACGAGGTTCTTCCGTTTATCGCATACAATAATCGATATGCAGCCGATATGATAACAATAGACAACACATGGGGTTAACCCTTGTGGTTCTTCCGTAACGCGTCC
>OU426863.1:5413286-5435786 GCA_911387685.1 Dolichovespula media | reverse complement strand
TCCTTACGCTCTATATCCTACGAATTTCTTTTTTTCCTTTTTTTTTCCTTTTATTTATTTATTTATTTATTTATTCATTTATTTATTTATTCATTTATTCATTCATTAATTTATTTATTTATTCTTTATTTTATTTTATTTTATATACTGCAACCTCTAATAGTATTGTCAAACATTTATGCACTTCGGCTAAGCGCACCCTAAGTTTAATTAAATAGTTCATCGTGTTATCGTCGTCATCGTCGTCATTATCCTAATCGTCATCGTCGCCATCGTAATATCATCGTCATCATTACCTTTCACTTATTATATCCATTATCACTCCCCATACATTTCCATCCCCGTTTAAATCCTATATTATCAACTACTTATATATTCCATTTGTTAAATTTCTATTGCAAAAGATTTGGATGTCCTTAATGGATTATTATCTTTTGTACATCGGAAAGCTCTTTAGGAATCATACTCGACAAGTGCTTCTCCGTTCGCGACGAAAGTGGTGGTTACTCTCTCTTTCTCTCTTTTTGACGGAGAGTATAGTAGTAGCTCATTGTAATGTCCCGTTTTTATGTCTGTCACAACTACGACGTTTCTTTCTTAACAAAGACGTGACGAAACCCGAAGGAATTATGAGAAAAACAAAAAGGAAGAGAAAGGAAAAATTAAACAAATAAATGAATAAAAGAAAGAGAAGAAAACAGGTATTTTTTGATCGCAAACATTTTTCTCGTCTAAAACTTAACGGGTTAACCCCTTTCGATCTTGCCAAAAAGTTATGTCAGATGATTAGGTATTCGTCAGATCTTGCCGATATCTCTCGTCTCGAGATCTATGGGACAGGTCGGAAGTTACTAAACGGGATAAAAGTATTTAGATAGGCCAAGCAAGTTTTTGAGCGATATTAAAAAAATCAATTACTCTCTTTATTCGAGACGTGTTTTAGGCTAATTCTTCTTCTTCTTCTTCTTCTTCTTCCTCCTCTTCTTTTCTTTTTTTTCTTTTTATTCCTCCTCCCTCTTCTTCTCCCACCTCCTCCTCCTCCTCCTCCTCCTCCTCCTCCTCCTCCTTTCGGACTGTAATACTATAAGCTTAGGAACTTTTTTACAATCCAAAGAAAGAAAGAAAGAAAGAAAGAAAGAGAAAATAAACCGGAGAATTAGTTTAAAATGTCTTCGTAAAGCGTAATTGATTTTTTTTTCTTTTCCTAAACAAAACCTTAGAAACTTTCGATCCGTCCTTCATAAACTATGTTATCCTTTTTTTTTTATTTTTATCGTCTATTTTATTCGTGTACCTTGCGATGGCATCGAATGCATGCACGCATACCTATATCTAATCTACGCATATATTAAATGATGAAAAAGGAAAAAATAAATAAATAAATAAATAAATGAAAAATAAAAGAAAATAAACAATAGACGATAATCATAATTCATTATTGAACATGGTCAACAAATGCTCATGGGCAATGACCATCAAGCGTGATATGTACCTCGATATGCGTGGTGATGAAAAACATTATTTTCCATAGGGATAGATTTATCATTGTTGCGGGAGAGTAAGGTAAAAAAAGGAAAAAAAGAAAAAAAATCAAAGAGAAGAATAAAAAGGCATGAAATGGAATAAAAGGAGAAAACATACCAGGAAAAATGAAATAAAAAAGGAAACCGAAAGAAAGAAAGAGAGATAGAAAAATCGAAAAGTGAGTGATAAGCGTTTTTCTATTGCCATTCGTGTTCGAGAAGGTACGGACAATTCGAAAAATCATACGGTATGTATTCGACGACGAACGAATAGAGAACATAGTTCGTTTTTGCAATAAATCTCACGGGATAGAGTGTTTCCCGCGTTCATAGTTCTCACTCGTCGTTGAATGTCACCGTTGATTGACTTTTTCCGTTGTCAGAAAAGGAATTATTCCGTGTTATTTCAAGCCTACACATAGAGAGACATGGAGAGAGAAAGAGAGAGACAGAGAGACAGAGAGAGAGAGAGAGAGAGAGAGAGAGAGAGATAGAGAGAGATAGAGAAAGACAAAAAGAGACAGAACACTCTTGGCTTTTCTCTGTCAGTTTGTTTTGTAGCCTTGTCAAAAAAGTAGATACCGTTCATTCGAGCGGTTTGGCCAAACACACAAATCATCGTAGGCGCAAATAAAAGTTAGGAAAAAAAAAACAAAAAAATAAATTGCCTTCGATACGCGTTGCAAAAGTGTGTATATGAAAAGATTTTTTTTCTCTCGTTTTTTTCGCTCTTCTTCTTGAGTCGCACGACAGCCTACTGTTGTCCTATGCCGATTGTTTTAGCCAGAAAGAAAAAACACCAAAGAAGAAAAAAATAAATAGAAAATTAAGAAAGGAAAATAATTGGCTCGCGTTATAACCACAAAAAATGAAAGTCGAAAGTTTCACGATTTTTTTTCTCACTTTTTCTTTACTTTACTTTCTTTTTTTTTTTTTTTTTAAGTACGTACTGTAAAATTCACGGATGCGTTTTACCTAAATATACGAGCAATATACATACATGTGTGTGTGTGTGTGTGTGTGTGTGTGTGTATGTGTGCGCCCGTTCGTCTGATACTTCTGAACGATTTTCGTTCGTCCGTTCGTTCGTTCGTTCGTTCGTTCGTTCGTTTTTTTATTCCTTTTTCTTTCCTTACTTTATAATTTTTGTTTCTCCTTCTTTTCTTACTAACAAGTGACACACCTACTACGAAAGCCGAGTTTATGGGTATTTTCTTTTTTGGATGCGTTCGGTGGATTGTGGTGGAAAAGAAGACGATGAAAAGTATACGATCCTAATGATCGGACGTGTTAGAAGTGTGTATATATATATATATACATATATACATATATATATATATATATATATATATATATATATATATATATATACATATTTATAATACTTATTATTAAAATGTCAAAGTATTGTCTATCGACTCGTAGTTGATAACTCGTTTCGTGAGGAAAATCCTTATATATATAGCTAACCCTATGCTGATTTCGTAGACCGATTCGCGTATATTCCGAACGTGACACGAGAATCGCGTTGGTGGCAGTCGTCGTAAGCTTATTTGCTGACAGTATCAATTTCGGGACGGTGTACATACATACGCGAGTGTATCCACCTATCGTTTGCACCTGGTAACCGCCGATTTCATTTTGTATGTTGGGGAATACACTATGGATCAGAATCGTTATCCATCCATCTTACCCGATAGATACGTACTTACATACGTATTTGTATTCTCTATGTATACGTATATCACGATGTATGTATACACATATATATGTATATATACATATACAGTATGCGTATGTTACGACTCTGCTTACTGTTACTCCATCATATATATATATATATATATATATATATATATATATATATATATATATATATATTATATTTCTCGAAATCTGAAGTTTCCCTATGATAAATGATATACATATGATATATGTAGGTATATATTGTGCCGTATCATGAAAATAAGATAAATAAAATGGTTGTTCGAGGTGACGCGCTCCAAATATGTTACGCCTACATTCTGGTATACTTGTTTGTCTTATTTCTTAGGTGAGACGATAAATCAATGATGGAAATAGCTTAGAAATTTTATGTGCGATGACGCGAAGGAACGAAATAAAATGAAATAAAAGAGTGTGTGTGTGAGAGAGAGAGAGAGAGAGAGAGAGAGAGAGAGGGAGAGAGAGAGAGAGAGAGAAGAGGAAAGAAAAAGGAACAAATGGATATTACGTGCACGTAAGCTCGTCTTCCTTAAAGAAGAATTAAGTAACGACACAGTACCTTTGATCCGAAAGATCAATAAAACATTTTTCACATATATTACGTCTAAGCAATGACCTCGGTAGCAATTTGGTAAATGCAAAACTTTTACTCTCGCTACGTGGGATTTCATCTTCTCGTATCAGTTACATTATAACCGTGCAACTGGAGATGACAGAGACGAGCAAAAGAAGAAGTACAAGAAAAGGAAAAAGATAAGAAGAAAATAAAAGAAAAAAAAAAAAAACAAAAAAAAATGAAAGAAAAGAAAAGCAAAAGACGAAGCCGTTCGTTCGACATTCTTTCGTCTTTTACCTTTTTCACTTGAGACTATGCTCCCCCTTTCATCTGATCCCTTTCTCAACGTTTCGCCCGAGCCGTATATATCGCGATTTTGGGACTTTAAATTGGCAATAATTCAATATATAACGCTTGAAGTAATCACGTTACGTTTTCCTTCCGTCACCTGGCTTTATTTTATTTACTTTTTTTTTTATGGTTTTTTTTTTTTTTTTTTTAATTTGGTTCCCCTCGATTAGCCCTTAGACCGTGAAAGCCTACAAGTTTTTGCAATTAGAAGACCGTTAACGGAAAGGGCCGATTCACGGCTCGTTAAACCCAAAGCATCCTCTTCACCGATAGCTCTCTCTTCTCTTTCTCTGTTTTTTCTTTCTCTTTCTCTCTCTCTCTCTCTCTCTCTCTCTCTCTCTTTCTAATTCGGCTACTAACTCGGACCAATTTGTTCTAAGTTGGTCGATGAGGGACAGTTCCACCAATTTCCGTTGAGCTCGCCGATCATAGAAAGCCGGATCAGGTTCCAGCCTTCCAATTCTCGATATCAGGTGTCGTTTGATGTGTTCGGCTTGTAACCAAGATTTTTCCTTTGAAGGAATAGATGTATCTCACGGAAGTTTGGCCGATCTACGTCGTTACGTTGCCAACATTCACGCATCAGCTCGTAGATCTCCTTGGGACAGTTCTTCGGCAGTGGTAGTATCATCTGTAAAAGATAAGAGACGAGGGTGCCCAAAAGGCTCGGCTAACTTTGGCTAAACTGTCGTTAACTCTCGAAAAGGGAGAACCTTATGTGACTCGTTTGTCGAACGTCTTCTGGGAAATCTATATGTCGTTAAGATCGATTAACGCAAACATTTTACTACTACTACTACTACTACTACTACATATATATATATATATATATATATATATATATATATATGTATGTATGTATGTATGTATGTACCGATAAATGCTAATGAACTGACGTAATTTAGTTCGAGTTATTCTCTTTGCAAAGTAGAATATTTTTATCTTATGATTAATTTGGTAACATGATTGTATTACGATAATTATATATTTGTATGTTTCAATATTAATTGATTATATATATATATATATATATATATATATATATATATATTCATTAATTATATATACGTATATATAATATAATAATTGATTTATATAAATATTTTAATAATATATATAAATAATTAAATATATATATATATATATATATGTACGTATATAGAGGAATGATATTTTTGTCCTTTCAAATCATTAATATCAACCTAGGCTTGTGATTTTGGGAATATTATCGAACGAATAATAATATTTTAGATAATATTATTCATTCTTCGCCGTTATACCGTTTTCTCAATAAAGACTTTTATATGTTAACTCGTGAAGGAATAATAAAAGTTGGAGATAAAATGGACGTCCGTAAAAATATATAACGATGGTAGAAAATAAAGTTTGTGATGCAAAGTTTCTTTTGATCGAGAAAGAAAGAAAGAAAGAAAGAAAGAAAGAAAGAAAGCAAGAAAGAGAGAGAGAGAGAGAGAGAGAGAGAGAGAGAGAGACAGACAAAGAGAGTTATCTTAGAGGTTAGATGCTTTTCCACTACTTACTCGTCTCTCGTCCTCTTGGTAAAAATACGTCGCGTTCTCGACCACCCGATGATCCGGAAGTTCTTCAAAGGGTTGCTCCCTGGCAAAGGTTAAAATTTCCCAGAGCGTGACGGCGAACGCCCAGACGTCGCTCTTCGACGTGTGCCTTCCCTAATTAGCGTGAAACATAAGACACAAACGACCCGTGAGATACTTCAAATCATTTTCTAAACTAAGTCGAGTGGAAACTACCGAAGAAATTTTTTCTTTCTTTCTTTTTTTTTTTTTATCTCAAAGTCAAAGAGCGACGAGAAAACTTGTTCCGCGTTCTATTTTCTTTTTCTTTCTCTATTTCTTCTTCTTTTTCTTCTTTATTTTTTCTTTTTCTTTCTTTCTTTTTTTTTTTTTTCTTTCTTTCTTTAACATTACGTTTGCTCGTTAAAACTCATCTAATCACATTTTATTTCGTTTATTAAATGTTATTTAAATTAGTTACATGTACGCAGGCTTGAATCGTGAAAGTTCCCGGCTGATCTTAAAAATCAATTATCCCGTTTTTCACGTCAATCTTCTTTCTATTTTTATTTTAATTTTCTGTTCTTTTTCTTTCTTATTTCTCTTTTCTATCCTTTCTTTCAGATTCTAAAACGACAAATTCAGAAACTTCTATCACAATCTGATAGAAAAGTTAAGTAGGCCCGTCAAAGTTTCGTAAAAAAAGAAAAAGTGTAATTGATTTTCAAGTCATTTTAAAGTCATTGAGAGAAAAACTTATCCTCTGGCCCTGCCCAGGAACTTTCGATCCATCCTGTATTAATAATCTTAATTGTGTTTAAAACGTTAAATCGATCGACGCTCGATTTCTATTTTTTCTTTTTTTTTTTTTTATGGATTATTGATTCATCGTTTGTTAATAAGAATTTTGTTACGATGTAATCAGAAATATACATTTATAATATCTATAGTATAAATAAATAAATGAATAAATATATATATATATATATTTAAATTGTTGTTATTGTTAAATGATCTTTATACAAAATGTTAATGCACAAATGTCTGAGGGGGTTTGTAGCGAAATCTCTAACGCCTCCGTAGTTAATTATGTAAACTGTACATACTACATCTCGCGTCTTGAGTTCGAGCAAACTGGAAGTCTCCGAGTGTCTTGGAGTTAGAGCAAAAGTGCTTCGTAGAATGTAGCTGGTAAAATGGTTACGTATTAGTATACGCTCTAGCTTCGTCGATTTGATCTTATTTTACGAGGTGCTTCCCATTTAATACGAAGAAAACAAAACGAAACGAAGTAACGAAGCGAAAAAAGAGAGAGAGAGAGAGAAAGAGAGAGAGAGATCGCAATACCACTTTTATGTAATCACGGATCATCCCTTTTTCATTTCTTTCTCTATCTCTTTTTTTCTTTTATATTTTAGTATCGACAAAGATCGTGTCCATAATTCGTCGAGCGGCAAAGTAAGAATGATATCGTTCGAAGATAAAAAAAAAAAAAAAAAAAAACAAAAAAAAAATACAAAAGAATTAGAAACTTCCGATCGTACTTTCGATCCATTTCTTCCTTTCTTTTTTTCTCTTTTCTCTCTCCCTCTCTCTCTCTCTCTCTCTCTTCGAAGTAGTAGGATAGGTGTATACGTTGGACGGAAAAAGATTTAAGAGACTTAAGAGAAAACAGGAGGAGAACTCACGGCGAGGATTTTTCGAGTTTGCCAGGCGGCGCAAAGTCGAGATATTGCGCGGGGCGCAATATTTCAGTGTTCCATGCGAGAGAGAGAGAGAGAGAGAGAGAGAGAGAGAGAGAGAGAGAGAGAGCGTTTCGTTCTTTTGTCAAAGGATTAATAAACTTTATGAAGTCATATAGTTGGGGGACGTTCGTCTCTACAAGTATCGGATGCGATAAAGTCAACGTTCAATCATCAAAACGACGCTAATTTCAGATTATTCTTGGAGCGGCATTTCGAGCGTATTAAACGGACGCGTTTCATTAGCGCCAGCACAATAGGCAGCCTCGGATAAACGATGAGCAATAATGAAGCGTTAATGACGCAGTCAATTTTAAACGACTATGCGAACTCGAGCGGTCAAGTACTCTATACATAGTAACTATATCAACGATTTTCGTCCTCGTTTATATCCACCCCCGTCTCCTCCCTATTTCTTGTTTCGCCACTCGAAACTTTATCGATTCTCGTATTTCCCATTTTTAGTTTTATTTTGATTTTTATTCATTTTTTTTTTGTTTCTCATTTTCCTTCAAATTGTCGATCGATTATTCGTTTCTTTCGTTTCTTTTCTTTTCTTTTGCTTGTTTTTTGTCCTGCCTTTTCTTCCTTCCTGTTTTTTTTTTCTTTCTTTTTTTTTTTTTTATATTCTTCTCTCTCTCATTTTCTTCCCTTTCATTCGCCCACTTTTCCTTCTCTTCAATTTTCTCTTCATTTTTTGTTTCTCTTTTTCTTGTGGTGTTTTTTCCTTTCCTCCTTTACCTTATAAACAAAAAACGGGAGAAATATATATCTCTCTCTATGGAAATATATACGGTCGATATCAATACGGTATACGTATCCTTTTCAGGAATCTATTAACGATTTCATAACCATGTTAAAAATCCGTCAGTTTCAACTTTTCATTTGGCGCTTTTGTAATTTCAACGAATGCCCGTTCTCTTTCGTCGCATTTTATAGATCCTTTTCAATATACACAGGTACTATTTACTTGTCGATATGTTAAAAATAACGTTCGATTTGTCGCACATAGATACGTATATACGTACGTACATATACATTTCGCTTTGACGATTAACGAAAGGTATTGAACTCTCGAATGATATGTAACGTATAAAAATCGGATATATATATGTATACACACACACACACACACACACACACACACATATATGTAGGTCGGCTCAACATCGTTATTTTTAATCGTCTCGATCGTTTATATAATACCCACGGAGAGATATCGATAAGCGATCGACTCAGCGATAGTTTCGCGTTCGCTTATGGGAATAACGTATTACTATTTCAAAAGTTTTGTCTCTTCTTCTCCTGGGATAAAAGGCAAGAAAGAAAGGAGAGAGAGAGAGAGAGAGAGAGAGAGAGAGAGAGAGAGAGAGAGAGAGAGAGAGAGAGAGAGAGAGAGAGAGAGAAGAAACGTAAAAAAGAAATAGAAAAAAAAAGAAAAGAGTGAAAAAGATCATCGAGTGAAAAAATATTCAAAGTAAACCGAATTTCATCGGGAATACGAGGAATACGTATTCAGGATTCGGGGGCGAAAGCACACCTCCGTAACGGCGGAATGAAATCAAAACTGCTCTCAACCAGTTTTATATAACTGGACTACCCTCTTTTTCCACCTTTCGCATCACGGGATATAAAGTCGTTTTCGCCCGATCGGATTCTCTTGCACTTTTCTCCCTCTACTTTTACTTCTATTTTTTTTTTTGTTGTTTTCCTTATTTTCCCTAATTTTTTTTTATTCTTTCTCTCTCTCTCTCTCTCTCTCTCTCTCTCTCTCTATTTCCTTCGACCATTCTCCTCTAAATACTTTCGATTTCCTTTAACGAACGAGCCACTTCCCATCGAACGTTTTGTATCGTTTCGAAGGTACACGTCGACGCAAAGTTTTAGATACCAGAAAAAATTATTTTCGATTTGATCGAAACGATCGGCGAAAAGGGATAGAAAGAGAGAGAGAGAGAGAGAGAGAGAGAGAGAGAGAGAGAGAGAGAGGGAAAGAAAGGAAAAAAAAACGGATAGAGTAAAAAAAGAAAAGAAAAAGAAATCGAAAATATCTGCCTACTAATCGTTTCACGTATAATTTGTATCGTCTCGCGATCTATATCGAAAGATTTGAATTTCGTGTTATTTCGAAATTATTTTTTTTTCTTCTCTTCCTCTTTTTTTTTTTTCTCTTTTACTACGTCAAGTGCGACGACAATTTACACGTTTGTCCTCGAGAAAAACGAATCCTTTGTATCTTCGTCCGATCGAAAGGTTTTATGGGTGACGAAATTTGTTTAAAAGAAAAAAAAAAAAAAAAACAAGGGAACAAAGAAACGTGTCCCATCATTAATTCAAATAATCGTATACAACAGCTTAATGTTCGAGGATTTATCATATATTATACGTTACTTTTATAATTCTTACCATCAACATGGATTCCCAAGCCATCCATCTTATGGGTAACGGTGGTCGACCTTCGATTCGGAAATAATCGGCCGCGTATGCGTTCCTACCGGAACCTAAATCGGATATCTTGATGGTATAATTTTGACATACCAGACAATTCCTGTAAGAATAGAGAATACACACATGTTATATAGGAAAAATATGTTTACACGATACTTCCTCTCTTTATCTTTTCTCTTATTTTTTTCTTTCTTTCTTTTTCTCCCTCTTTCCCTCTCTCTCTCTCTCTCTCTCTCTCTCTCTCTCCATCTCTGTCCCTCTATTACTTCCATTCGAGTTTTAACTGCGTTGAAAAGGGAAAAAAGAAAGGTTGATCAAGAAAAATATGCATGGCAAACGGTTAACGAAACTTATCTAAAGAGGACGGATTTCTCTCCAATTCTCTTTCTCTCTCTCTCTCTCTTTCTCTCTTTTTTTTTCGATTTCGAGAACTCGACGAAACGAACTCTCGAGACAGCCCTTTTTACATCGTTGTTCAAAGTTTCTTCTTCCTGATTTGCAACGTAAAATCCAGGTCGTTTATCGTCTCGCCTATTTATTTCGGAAGAAGGAAGATAGCAAAAGGGAGAAAAAGATATATATATATATATATATATATATATATATATATATATAGAGAGAGAGAGAGAGAGAGAGAGAGAAAGAGTGGGGGAGGGGGAGGGAGTGAGATTTAGTAGCTACTCCCATCACCCGGTCATTTTACTGTTCTATGTTTTTATTTCATACTCTCGCGAAGGTAGTACGTTTTCCCACTACAGTTTCCATTCACGTCTCTCCACTCTCACTCAGATTTACTCTCAACTTTTTCATACCCGTAAAAAATAGAAAAAATATAAAAATCAGAATCAAGGATATTCCGTAGCCTGATCTTCGCTGTCCTCGTTTCTTTCTTTCTTTCTTTTTTTTTTTTTTTTTTCTTTCTTTTCTAACTCAGTGTCAGTATTTTAAAAGTGGATCTCTTCCTTCATTGACACCTACTTGAGAAGTCTACGTCTCCGAGTTAAGAATTTAAAGTTGTTTCTATTCGCAGAGTAGTGTACCGCCTCCTTTGCTTTTTTTTTTTACTCTCCCTCTCTCTCCCACTCTCTCTCTCTCTCTCTCTCTCTTTTCTCCTTGTCTATTTTTTTCTCAATGTCGTATATTATCTAACAATTAATTATTATTTATACTAACGTAAATTAGGTATTCGAGATGGAATAAATGGAACTAAGTACTTTCACTGTTCTACAGATTTCTCTTCGTAAAAATTAAACGATTTATATATATATATATATATATATATATATATATATATATATATATCCTCGGGATGAATTTCAACGACAAAAGAAAAGGAGAGCAAAGGAGAAAAGGAGAAAAAGAAATAAGAGAAAGAGAAAGAAAAAGAAAATGAGAAAAGAAAGAAATCAACAAAGAAGAAAATAATAACGCTCCCCTGGCCGTAACAATTAATAAACTTAATAAATTTCTTTCGATAATTAAGTTTCCTACGAAATGAAAGATTCTAAATGTTACCCCTTATTATTCCTTATTATTATGATATCTCGAGTTTAGTATTGCCCCGAGAATGTAAGTACTCGTATTAATAACGTAGGGAAGTTTCTACCGGCGAGGACATTACGATCGAGGTTTATGATCGGAGTTAATAATTCGAACACGTGACGTCGACTTCGGACGTCGACGGAACGCCACCCACACCCTTTTCTTGAATTTAATGACGCAGAGGCAGCCTGGTAGCTCTCCGAGTCTTGATGCGACCTTAAGGACCGAAAGGGTTGAAAATAGGAAGAGGGTCGAAGAAACGTGAACCTAACTAATTTCCCGTTGGCTTAAACGTTAGGTTCGTTAGCCGATCTTCCATTAGATCAACCGGGGTGAAGTGTGGTGTGGTGTGGTTCGGGGGGTGTGGTGGGGTGTGGTGGGGTGGGGTAGAGTGGGGGAGGAGATTAGGTCATTTTCGAGGATGAAATTAAAAGGCGAAGGAGAAGACAAATGAGGAGGGGGCGTGTTTGTAAGCGGAGGGGATGGGGTGGTTTGTTCGAACAATCTCGCGAGAGTGTATGGTGTCGTTACCTTGTGGCTAGGTCCCGATGCACGAAGTCCATTTCCTCCAAGTACTTCATGCCAGATGCTATTTGTGTGGCCATGTAAACCAACGTGCCGAAACTGGAACACGAAGAACAAGCGGTTGGCGTCCATTGAGTTTGCCATGAGAAACTATGTATAAGGTTAAGTCGTTTGCATCGGTTATATTGCGGATATACGCTAACGATATACACGGACAGGCGTTGGTGGGCTGTTGAATGGATAGAGAGAGAGAGAGATAGATAGATAGATAGATAGATAAATAGATAGAGCGAGACACTATAGATAGATAGACGGATAGATTAAATAGATAGATAGATAGATAGATAGATGGATAGATCGTTGTCATTCTCTTCTAGATTATGATTATTATTAACATTGTCTATGTTTTAGTACTATACGTACAACGTCGTAACATACTAATGGTTAGATTAATTGTCTTTCTTATTACATTCGAAACAAAGTTTAGTAGGAGTTGAACGCTAAACTTGTCGGGTGTGAAACACCACAGGGATTAATATGATGTATCTCTTGACAGATGAAGAACGTCTTCTATCGCGATGGCATTTGGTTCACTTGAATTAACCAAAACCGGTTTAGTATGGAGACGCGACTTCTTTAACGATTATATATTATAACTTTTCACGTCGACGGACCACGTTAAACGATAATGATATTCCAATGGCATTTGGCGACGGGATTTAATATAACTTTTTTTGTCTTTTTTTTCCCCCTCGATGTAATAACCACAATCGTCAACTTCGTTTCAAATTCGTTCGTATCGAAACGACGTAACGTAAATACCACGTATGTACTATGATGTAGAAACAATTCGTAATACATTATATGTGTTTAGGTAGATATCTACGAACATATGTCGAACGACGAGAGAGAGAGAGAGAGAGAGAGAGAGAGAGAGAGAGAGAGAGAGAGAGAAACTTGTTCGGAAAATCCGTGAACGCACGAATTCCGAAACAAAAAAAGAAAAAAAAATGCCCGCGTTGTCTCGTCGACAACTGTCACGTGCACCAAACGATCCCTCTCTATCGCTCACCTCTCATTTTCAGCCGATTTCGCGTATCTTTCGAGTACTCTCGAATTCGACTCCCGTAGCACTTCACGCTCTTTCTACTTTTCGCGTATTTTAACTCTCCGTCCTCCCCCTCCCCGCCCCCGCCCCTCCCTCTTCCTTTTTTTTTTTCTCTGTCCTTCTTTTTGTTCCTTCCTTTTTAGTCGTTTCGTTCTGTTTTTGTTTTTTGTTTTCGCACCTTTGTTCCATTACTCGCCCTCGAGCGAGATTAATTGAAAATAATGTCGCTTTATTATAAAATAGTTCGACGTCCCACTACACTCGTACAATTGACGAAGTATCCTCGACCAATGTCACGAAATTTTCTGTCGATATTATTTCCGATCTCGTTTGACCAGTAAAAGCGAGAGACTCGTCGCAGATTAGCGGTCTCTCTCTCTCTCTCTCTCTCTCTCTCTCTCTCTCTCTGTCTGTCTGTCTGGCTGCCTGTCTGTCCCTCTCTCTTTGTACATGTTCATTTTTTTTTTTATTTATTCTTGTCCCTCTTTATTTTTTTCTTTTTTTCTTTTCCTTTTAATCCATTCAGTCCGAATGATAAAATAAAGAGGAGAATAATCGGACTGCTTGTTATTTTTCAATATTGTTTCGCGTCAATATACACATCGCGAATTATAATGCGTGAGATGTGAGAATCAGAGTTAAGCTGATTTACAGAAAATATATAGGGTATGCGTAGTACACAGCATTAAATTTTACTAAAACCATGTTGTTGCATAAATACGTGTATGTATATGTATCCATATAACGGCATGATTTTAACAAAAAGAAAATATATATACATATATATGTGTGTGTGTGTGTGTGTGTACGTATGTATATGTATATAATATCCGAACATATTTGAAGAGGAAACTGACGCCAAATGTGAGCCAATTGATAAAAATCGTTTTAGTAAATCGACCAAAGTTATGAATGCGTCGCAACGATACAACGAAGAGAATATAGAGCATCTAATGATTTTCAATGCTATCGATGTACGGGAATCGGTGGGAACGGGCAAACACAATAACGACTTGTCCATTAAACGATGCTAATTGTTCGATAACGGGCGAACTCGCCATGGGTATATATTCTCGGGAAACTATTCCCAATTGCTGTGTGGAATCGAACGTCCCACCAACTTTTCTGATACCATAATTCAAAACCTTTTGCATCCATTAACGAGCTAGTTAAAGGTCATTATTAGTATTGAAACTGGTTACGTATCTATTATTTAGCACTTATCCTTTGTAACGTGATAGAACAAATGAGAAGTTACTTTTGAAATTGTTTGTTTTTCTATTGAATTACAAAAAAAAAAAAAAAAGAAAAGAAAAACACGTAATTAAGTTCCCCTATTCGTTCGTAACGATCCTTTGTTTCGCCCGTGCGAACTTTTTCCTTTCTTTTTCTTTTTTTTATTCATCTTTCTTCTTCGTACCAATGGGTAATAATTTTGTTTCACCTTTTAACGTTTAAGGTATCTAATATTATATACATATATATATATATATATATATATATATATATATATATATGTATATATAGTGTATATATATTACCTTAGAGTTTTGGCAGTGTGCACGGTCGAAGTTTCGGCAATGTGACTCTGGAGATACTGATTCAAATCCCCATACGCGCCATTTTCCAATACGATACACATGGGATCGTTCTCAAGACTTGCACCAAGTAGCCGGCCGACGTTTCGATCGTTGAGACGTGCCAGCCTCTTTGCCTCCTGTTGAAATTCTATCCTGTAAAATATATAGTTACGTTCAATAGTAATGTCTTTATACAGTGTCCCCATCTTTTTTGTTTGTTTTATTTATTTATTTATTTTTTTTTTTTATCAAGCTTTATACCCATCGAGTATATCATGAAAATTTATATCGACGTTATTGCGAGTTTTTATCCGACAGATACAAGAATATCAACGCGATGTGCTCCTGTCGTCGATTGATTTTTCTTTTTTTTTTTTTTTTTTTTTTTCTATCGACGAGACTAAAGAAAAAAGAATTAATATAAATAACAAGACATATGTATATATGATAAAGCGAAAGCTCGATTTCGCGTACGGTTCTTTTTTCCCTTATCTTTTTTCTATTTTTCTTTTCTTCTTTTTCATTTTTTTTTCTTTTTTTACCAGATAAAAATATTTTTACAACAATTTTTAAAAAATGCAACGAAAAAGAAAGAGGAAAAAAAAGGGAGAGAGAGAAAAATAGAGATTAAGTGCAGCCGCGTCGAGATAAAAGTGCGATTCGACTAAATAATTTTGAATACGCAGACGAGCGACGATGAGGGATGATTAAAAATTAATCAAAATGTCAATTAATCGTTTTATTTTCGGTGGTCAAAAGTATTTTACGACGATTTTGAAAAAAAAAAAATAATACAATAAAAAACTAATAAATTAAACGTTAGCCGCGTCGAAATAAAAGTGCGATTCGACTAAATTATTTTGTCACACACACACACACACACACACACACATGCACGTATTTTCACGCTACTTGTGATTTAGAGATGACCAAAAATTTGTTAAAACGCCGATCTTTCGTTGGTTTTTTCTTCGTTATGCTGTTCAAAAATTTTTTTACGTTGATTAAAAAAACAAAAAAAAAAAGAAGAAAAAAAAAGAAAGAAAACAAAGACAGAAAGAAAGAATCAAAAAAGTAGCTTCGTTCAAATGAAAGTTTCAGTCAAATTAATGCACACACACACACACACACACACACACACACACACACACATACACCGACATACGACATACATGGTTGCTGAGGTTTCTATTATTATTTAGAATTAATAAATGAATGAGATTGGTAGGATCCTCCTTCGTATTTCCAACGAAGGAGGATCGAAGGCGAGCTTAAGCTGCTTCGCGGTCACACGTGGAATACCAGGAATGGCGCCGAGTTATACTACGCATCCGTGCATAGGCACAATAATGGTGACGTTCTCATAGTTTATGACATACCGTTCAAACGTTCTGCGCTCTCCGACGAGGCATCCATGAAATTCTATCTAGGCGCGTTGTTAATCAACGAAAATGCATAATTATCGTGCTGGCGAACCGAATCAAGCCGATCGTTCGAGCCGATTAATCGTTCCCGTACGAATGATTTCATTACCTTCGGACGAAGAGAAAAATTGAGAGAGAGAGAGAGAGAGAGAGAGAAGAAAAATAGAGAGAAAAAAATTGGACGGGGGGTAATACATCGTCAAAAATGATTATGGAACATCGAGAGCGTTCGGAGTTAAAAGAATTTTATCCGGACTCCCTGAAACACCCCCCTCCTCACTCCTATTTTCCCCCCTCTTTTCTCTCATTTCCTATTTTCCTTTCTTCTTTTTTTTCCCTCTTTTTCCCTTTTCTATTTTCCCCACAATCGTGCAGCCGAACGACGTGGAATATAATAAAGGCAATCGAGTGCACGATTCCGTACCGTGCGAAAATTTTTTACGACGACGAGGACGACGACAACGACGACGGTCAGTCTTGATGGATAGAATCAGGCATTTGAAAAAAGTGTATCAGTCGGATTTATTGACACGATTGAACATTCATTTGCGTTTTATCTTTGCATTTCTATTCTTCTCTTTCTCTCTCTCTCTCTCTCTCTCTCTTTTTCTCTTCCTCTCTGTCACCGTCTTTCTCTATCCCTTTTTACTTTTCTCTCTCGCTCAGTCTGTTTCTTTTTCCTTTCATCGAATTGCTCCCCGATGAAACTATGTCGTGCGAGAAAATAAAACGAACGAGCGAGCGAACGAACGAACGAACGAACGAACGAACGAACTTCGCGTACAGTCTAACCGTTCAAACCCCTAACCATCCAACCCTATGCGAGCTTGTACCCTTGTTCTGTGAACGATAAAACGTTTCGTGGCTGATAAAAGCGAGCTTCGACATACGACTACTCGATTCCTGATCCTTTTCTACGCCGTCGATAACGGGCCGTTGATTTTATCCAACGAAATGTACTTTTCGGTTCGTTTCAGATCTGGCGATCGTCTATGGGTCTACCAGTCAATGGTATTTCACGTCGATAATGAAATTTGTTGAATGATATTTAGAAGATAGTAAAGATTCCGATATTTTATATATATATATATATATATATATATATATATATATATATATATATCTTTTTTTTTTTACTATTTTCCATGATTAATCAGGGACACCGATTTTGACGATAGGCTATATCGTTTATTATTTATCAGATCATATCTGTCGTCCCTCGCGATTATTATCGATCGTTTTGAACGTAATTTGATTCGATTTTGATGTCTCGAGGACGAGAAGAATAAAAAAAAAGAGGTTTCGAGAAAATGTCGATAAGGTTAGAAAGATTGCTCGTAGTAGATAGACACCGGCGCATACGTATGCATGCACGTATACGGTTAGGTCGACTCACCTAAGAGCGTTTGACGATCCTGGCTTCAAAGATTTAACGACGACTAGGTCGCTGTCGGTGTTCCTGAAGACGTCATCGTATCCGGGAAACCTGTCGACCTCGCAAAGATGTACGTCACCGAAGTATCCACATCCGAGATTCTCGACGATGTTGAGCTTCTCCCGTGGGAAGTCCAGGATGCACTCAGCCGTTTCGTCCTCTTCCTCGGTAAGTGTGTCCTCGGCACTGTAACTCGTCAGGCTACTCGACGCTTTCGCACTCATGGCTGCCGGTGTGCTTGGTGTTGGGGACGGTGGTAAAGGTGGTAAAGGACTCTGCAATATCAATGGAAAATAGGATCAGGAATAGAAAACGTAAGCCATTCCAAACAGAAAGTGAACGTACATAAATGCATAAGCATCATCTTATCCCAAAATCCAATTACATCCCATTACTTTTTGACGACGTTATCGCGGGTTGAACATTTCCTTTTTTCCCCTCTTTTCTTTTCTTTTATTTTCCATCCTTTTTTTTTTTGTGTTTCAATTTCGCTCGAATCGAAGTTTTGGAAAATGAAAAAAGTTATCTATCGAATTCGTTATATTTTTGATCGACGACGGAGGATGTCGCGTAAGGACAAAAATCCGTAGCGTCTCGTAAACGCCACGAACTAAAATTAAATAATAAAATATCCCCGTCGCGCAAATCGTACCAACTTCCAAAAACTTTTTTTTATTCGACTTCGATTCTACGACATAGGGAAAAGGGTAAGAAAGTTCTCAAAAGTATATGTATATACCTATATATAAGTACGTATATATATATATATATATATATATGTACAAGTATATATACGTTAGAGTTTCATTCCTTTTCAGGTTTTATGCGCGGTAAAAATAAAGATATTACGAAGGAGAAATTCTAACGGATCAAAAGAAGGAAAAACCTCGAAGATTAACGTCGTGAGAACGATCCTTACGCTACGATATCACAAACTTCCTCTCAAAGCGTAGAGCACGAAGCTCCTCTTTTTCCTGTATTCTAACGTTTTAACGCGAGTACATACAGGGGCTTTACTCCCCTCCGAGTGGTTGGCCGTATTAATGCCCCTCTAAGAGTCCTAGATCGTGTCGATCGCGTGTCTAACCAGCGTTTTTTAAAGCTCACCTTACAGATCTCCGTACTGGCATAATACTTTTCCGGTGGGGGTGGTATAGGTGGTGGATTATTGGCTGGATATTCTTGAACCGTTGGGATTGGCCTTGCAAGCTGCTCGATCGGTGTATTCAGTAAGAGTGGAACGACCGGTTGCACCTCGGTAACACCTGAACAATAATTTTACGATAATGGTGGGACATTAAAATGATAAACATTTATTCATGGCACGATATCGAGAATGGTTTTAAGAATTTGCGAACAAGCGTCTATCGTTCTTCGAGAGTTTCATTTAAAATATCGCTCTCATGTAGTCGAACGTCGATCTCGTTTCTTTTATTCTTTTATATATATATATATATATATATATATATATATATATATATATATATATATATAAAAGAATTGTATTATTATATTATTATTATTTTATTATATATATAATTATTTATTACATATATAAAAGAATATATATAAAAGAATCTTTTATTCTTTTATATATATGTATATATATATATATATATGATAAAATTGTTTTCAACGTTTTTCAAAAATATATTCAAATATTTTCTATATGGATACAAATAGAATATGTATAACATTTATATAATTTTTTACTGCTATATATATATATATATATACATATATATATTTTATTTTCTTTCATTTATTTCTTTTTTGTCATACTTATAGTAAATTTGATAGATTCGCGTAGAATATGTACGATAAACTCAACCCTTATATCCAACTTCGAAATCTTTCCCTTATACTTTAAATCGAAATCTATTTATCAAAAAAAAAAAAAGAATAAGAAAAAGAAAAAAAAAGAAACGAGGTTATATACAGGAAAATGGTTGAAGGAGATGAAATCACGAACAGTTTGGAAAGTAAATTTTTCAAAGTTTTCCAACTTACGAATTTTCTTCCATAATATAACTGGCTAAGAAATATATATATATATATATATATATATATATATATATATATAAATGTTGTTTTCGAATAAGGTGAAGAGTGTGGAAGGGCTCTATCACTATTGTGAAATGTATAAAAGGGAAATGCCATTTCGCGGAGAACGAAATAGTTAGGAGGACGCTTTCGAAACTGTGTCATTCGAATACGGTGGTCCGGCAATCCACCATGGAATCTCCCTCGTTGAGTTTTGGGGATATAGCAGTACGAAACTATCGAATATCGCCGACGAAGCGAACCACGAGAGAGTCGATATAGCGAGTAGGGAAAATCAAAAGCAGTTTCGAAGACTTCCTCTCTCTCTCTCTCTCTCGTTCTCTCTCTCTATTTCCACGATAAAACGAGAAATTGTCTATACCATTCTTTTCTCTTTTTCGAAACGTTAGCATCTGCCGTTTCGTTACAAGATCTCCTCGAACTATTTACTTTTTTTTCTTTTCACTGATAATTTACGAGATAATACAGTCGAAAATAGCAAAGAAAAAAAAAAAAGAAAAAAAAGTACCGAGAAAATTTTTCCGACGTGTACTCGCGCGATAACAAAGATCGACGTTAATATCGCGATGATCATGGGATGATGCGTTCGCGGAGTGGGAACGGGGGCGGGGGGGGGGGGGGGGGGTAGGGTAGGAGAAAAAAAAGAGAAAATAAAAAGAATGAGAAAGAAAGAAAGAAAGAAAGAAGAAAAAAAAAGGAGAAGAAAAATCCAAATAAATCTTGAATAGGTGTTACGAAGGTTTCTATGAAGTTAACGTGGACACTAACCTGTGTAATTGCCGATGGTCTCGTGAAGCTGCGTCGTCGTGTTATAGGCAGAGGGATGGTATTGGGCCGGTAGAGGGGGGCAAATTGGTCCCTTGTCCTCGCTCTCTTCCTGTACTGAAACCTGCGGTCGAATATCAAGCGTTATCGTTAATGCATCTGACATTTATGCACACACATAGAGCACGTATAGTGTAGTATATCGGGACCTATGGTTAAAAGCGATACGCTCCTAGGAACCATTCCTCGTATTCGTATTCGTATTCGTATTCGTATTCGTATTCGTATTCATACTAATACTCATGCTCGTACTCATACTCGTACTCATACTCGAAATGTTGCTCTCTGTCTGTCTGTTTCTCTCTCTTTCTCTCTCTCTCTCTCTCTCTATCTCTCTGTGTGTGACTTTCTCTTTCTAATGCAGAATATTCATAGCCGATGAAATGGAAACAGAGAGACGATGCCGAGGACCAACTCACACGGCGTTATATCGGTCCATAGATATTCTACATCCAACGACTCTCGTACCTCTAACTCCACGGGCTCGGAGCTGCGCTATCGATTCATCTCTGGATTAAATTCATCACGACAAAGAGACAGAGGGAGAGGGAGAGAAAGAGAGAGAGAGAGAGAGAGCAATATTTCGTGATATTGACTAGAGTGTGATTATTTATCGATATTCGTTTCAATAATCGATATATATATGTATATATATATATATATATATGTATATATATATATATATATATATATATATATATATACATATATATATACATATATGTGTCTGTGTGGTGTGTATATTGTTCAAGATTACCTTTTGATATACACCATATCACTCCCCTGTCTTTCTTTAGAAATGATTTCATCAAAGTGTCGATTAAATGTTTCCCGGCTAGATCAAATCACTTTGTGGTTTTCCCTCGCAACGTCAAGTTTGTTTATCTACATGTCTATCTCTCTGTCTGTTTCTCTCTGTCTCTCTCTCTCTCTCTCTCTCTCTCTCTCTCTCTCTCTGTCTGTCAATCTTTCTCTCTCTCTCTCTCTCTCTCTCTCTCTCTCTATCTCTCTCTCTCTCTTTCTATGATTTATTTCAAGATGTGAATAACCTGGATTTATGTAAGCGAATATAAGTAGGTACGTGTCACAAAGCGTGATATCATTGTTACACGCTATTCCATGTAGGAATAATAATTGAATTGTAGCTTAAATAAAATTTTATGAAAAATTAATTAACGTTATTCGCGATTACACGATATTTCGTAATATCAAAAAAAGAAAAAATAGATCATTTAATTTTATTGTAAATATCTATACGTGTTTAACGACGAATTCAAATGAATATATGAACGTTTATATATATATATATATATATATATATATATATATATATATCCATGTATATATCAATTAAATTGGATAAAGATGATAGACGAATACAAATTAATTTCAATTTATTACGTTAATACGGGAATCAATTTATAGAGAGATATTTGTCACCGGAGTATCTGTGACTACTTAACGCCAATACCGTCTGACCGATTAGCGTTTGGATTAAGTGTTCGAGCTGTCTGATCGGTACGATTATCGTTCACTAAAATCGCTTGAAAAACTAGCGTGTGATATCGCATATTCAAGCTTCTCATTTCGATATGACCGATTAACGACAAATCGATGCCGTATCGATTGCTAATAAGTTTGAATCTCTGAGCGAACTGTTACAGTCAATATTTTCCTAACGACTATGCCGAACCACCCCTTTTCTCCCCGTTCCATCCCACTTCGTCCTGGTCAAAGCTGGAACGACTTTTAACTTTTATTTCGATGTGTATATAAACCGAACACGTGGATTATTCGTTTGCATAATTTATTTTTTGTTTTATCCTTTTTAGTTTTCGTTTCCTTCCTTGTTTTTTCTACTTTTTCTTTTTTTTTGTTTCTTTTTTCCTTTCTTTCTTTTCCCCCCTTTTTTTTTTTTTTCCTTTTATGCGAACAACGTTGTTAGGAATACACGTGTTCGGCACCACGTTACGATCCATGTAATTTCCGTGTAAATATAATTTTTTGTTCTTTCGGTTTGCTTATCCTTTTTCTTTCTTTTTTCCACCCTTTCTCTTTTTTCTATTTGCTTTTTCTTTCTTCTTCTTTTTTTTTTTTCTTTTTGACCGCTCGTTACA
>OU426863.1:5405786-5410786 GCA_911387685.1 Dolichovespula media | reverse complement strand
TTTTTGTTTTTTTTTTTCCCTTTCTTTCTTTCTTTCCGTTTCTTTCCTTTTATTTCTTTCTTTCTTTCTTTCTTTCTTTCTCCTCCTCCTCCTCCTCCTCTTCTTCTTCTTCTTCTTTCTTGCGAGTCTTTCGCGAGTACGCCATTGACTCTGATATTTCGATACCTTTAATAGGATCTTCGAAGAGCGCAAGGTATATTATCTCTCTTTTTTAATTATCAACCAACGCTGGTGTAATTTTCTCTCTGTCTCTCTCTCTCTCTCTCTCTCTCTCTCTGTTTTTTGTTTTTTTTTTTTCAAATAATCGAAATTTCTATTAATAAATTTTATCGCGTCAGTTCGATACAATTAGATAATACAAGATGCATTATCATCGAATGAAACGTTACTCGATTCATTCCTTCCTAGATTCTCGTACGTGTAAAGCCGATTAAAATTTTCGTGGTAACGTTTGAAGTTCTCTCTTTTTTTTCTTTCTTTCTATTTTTCCTCTATTTTTCTTTTTTTTTTTTTTTTTTTACCTCTTTAATACGTTCAAACGATATTCGCAAGGTAATATCCATTGATATTGATATGGTACTTTAAAGTTAGGCCTTAGGCAAGGACCGTCAGAAGCAGCAATGCCGAAGGGTGGAAGAGTCTAAGGGGGTTGTTAATTTCCGTTTTAGGAGGAGCGTCGAAGGAATCAGCTTGGTGAGATGCCATGGCACACCGTTAAGATAAGATAACCACTTAGCCATTGGGATTCTATGCGAGAGTCTCTCTCTCTCTCTCTCTCTCTCTTTCTTCGTTCAAACGTCTCACCCAACGTCGATTTTTCTTTTTCTTCCTTTTTATACTCCTGTACTCTGTAACTACATGCTCACGCTCGCGCTGAAGCGACTCCTGTTGGTCCCTCATGTACTTATCTTACACGTCCCTTCTTTCCCCGTTAAGGCTATCTAAAAGTCCCGTACTGAGACTTCCTGACCTCTTATGGCCGATCATTTTCCTCCGATGGCTCGATCAACGCGTTAACTCGACAACAACGATCGATTTATATTTCTTAAACACGGCCATATCTCATTTTATCGTTTACCAAAGGGGATAGTATCAAACTGAACGAATGAAAATCGTAAGTACATAAGTACGTATATGTATATGTTATCGAATTCATTTTAAACGGCAAATTGTATCAGCCAATGAATTTATCCGTTCGTGGATAATTAAGATCAAAAAGGGAAAAAACGAAATAAAGAAGAAATGTCACAAGTTAAGCAGGGATTATTCTTTTTAATACTCATATCGCGCGTACGGACGCGCTCGTTTGTTTTTGTCTTCTTTTCTCTTTTTATTTCCTTTCTCTTCTTCTTCTTCTTCTTCTTCTTCTTCTTCTTCTTTCTTTTCTTTTTTTGTTAAGATAAATAAAACTCGATTCCCAAGTGAGCGAAAGAAAATTTTTATGAACATTTTGTTTTTCTTTCCCTTTTTTTTTCTTTTTTTTTTTTTTCGTCGAAACCCTCCTCTATGACCGAGCTTAAAAGGGGACACGCGTACAAATATGAACGTAAATAGTAAAAGAGAACTGAAATGGAAATGGACATGCCTTTAATAATTCTCTACCTCGTTGAGTGGGTTCGAGTTAGAACAAAATTTACGACATGGATATGCGGCGGTTTGAAGTTTGCCGTTGGAGTAATAGAGAAAGTAACTGCATGGACTATCCTCGCGTGTTCAAAGATTTAATTCAAGCTCTTGACGTTTTACGTTTCCACGAAGGATAAGGATCGTGGAGCGGAAAAAAAAAGAAAAGGGGTAGTTGCAGAGGGAAAAAGAGTGACAAAGAGAAAAAGAGAGAGAGAAAGAGAGAGAGAGAGAGAGAGAGAGAGAGAGAGAGAGAGACAGAGAAGGATGCTCTTTTTTCTCTCTTTTTCTCTTTCTTTGTTGCTAATCAACTTAAATTAATTAAATGTACGACAATGTGGAAACAAAGTTGAAAGGTTGCTTTATATGGATTTTTCCTTTTTTTTTTTTTCTCTTCCTTTCATTTTTCGTTCTTTCTTTTTGTAGCGAAAAGCGTTCGTGCTTTCTTTATTTTCATTATTTTTTTTTCTTCCTTTTTTTTTTTTTCTTTCGTTTTCTTTTTAACCAGCTCTCATCGAGACAAAGGGAGAGAGAGAGAGAGAGAATAAGAGAGATAGTTTCATTCATTTACCCTTTGCAAGATCGAAACGATATCGGTCCGGCAGCGAACTTTAGTTTACCGTTTGTTCATTGTAAGATATTGGGAGGTGATAACGGCCGTTCGGGAAAAGTATTTCCAGAGTAATATTCCCAGTCGACATTCTCTATTTGTGAGGACTTCCTCTCTGGGCAAACTTTCCGTTAGTTCCCATTCTCGATTCCCATAGACACAAACGCAAACGCATTTATGCGGGACAAAGTTATCAAAAGTTGATATTCACTTTTGTAAATATCTCGCAATAAGATAAGGTGATAAACATGAAAAAGAAATAGGGGGGGGAAAGAAAAACGGAAAAGGAAAAAGAAAAAAAAAAACGAGAAAGAGAGAGAGAGAGAGAGAGAGAGAGAGAGAGAGAGAGAGAAGAAGTAAAGAGGAAAAAGAAAGAGACGAACGAAGGAAGAACAGCTCTTTTAGTTTTCGTGATGAACGTTCGAACGGGACGTATGTGTGTGTGTGTATGCGTGTACGTGTGCGTGTGTGTGCTCGTGCGCGATTATTTCCAATAATATTATATAGTTGAAAAGTTACGTGGGAGGTTAAAAGTTAGTTTTACCTTGAGATCGGCTTGTTGATCGTAAAACGTTGACGGTGCAAGAGCGGCCTTCAATCTACGATTCCGATAGAATATAAACATGATGGCCGCTAGTAACATTATGATCACCGTCGTTAATATCCCAATGACCAAACCGACGAACTGTTTTGTCTCAGGCTCCTGTTTCTTATCTGGAACTGAACGAAGTGCAATGTATTGTTAGATAGACAAATTAAGAGTAAGGAATCGATATCTCGAATAAATTCGTTCGAACGAAAGACGATCGTATCTTTGACGAACGAACGCTATTATTATTATTATTATTATTATTATTATTATTATTATATATATAACGGGGAATATAATTACATGGAAACTTTGTCGTGTTCGTCGTTTTCAACTACTAACACGATCGTTTCTCGTCGAAATAATATATTTCGTTTGTAATATCAAACGCAAGATCATCCTTACGATTGGTTCCCAACGAATTTCATATCTTATTCGTTATAAACTTCGATATCCGATCGAAAATCGATATATGAATTATTATTATCAATTGACTCGTATCATTTTAATTAGACCGTAGGATAGCATTTTTCTCTTTTTTTTTTTTTAGTTCTCTATTCGAATCGACGTAAATAGAATTTAACCATATATTATACTGATAGATGAATACAATATGTTGTCCATTGTAAAATAATTTCTATCGTAATAAATCGATTAATTTACGTTTAGGATAATATTATATAGATAGTTGAATACGTGTATCGTATATATGTGTATGTAAATGCATACACACACACACACACACGTATATATATATATATATATATATATATATATATATATATATATATATATATATTTATTTATATATCTCATTTATCGCGTTTATGTTAAGGCACATAAATTTCTCTATAATATATATCTACACGTATATACCAACGTACTTATAAAGCCGTCACATCACACAAAGTGGTCACCTAACGCATAAGGCCACGCGTCCTATTACGCTAGGAAGCATCGTTACAGGCAGACCCGCATAATGTACGATCGGACGATAATGATGATTGTGCTGGACGCGAGGCTCACAACCTATACTCCGCTTGAGCGGCACCTTGTCGATCGATCGATCTGATTACAAAATGTTCGGCCTATCCCATGTACCGTCTATCCAACTGATTTCATCAGGAGCATAGTATAACGCTAGTCTCTCACTCTCTCTCTTTCTCTCTCTCTCTCTCTCTCTCTCTCTCTCTCTCTCTTGCACTCTCCATTAAACATATTTCATGTCGTACCTTTATTGAATTTTTTTTTTTTTTTCATTCCTTCCCCCTCGCTAATAAAAAGCCGGCTCAGGTTTTACACGAACTTTTCTTGCTATCAGTTTTAAATGCCCAGATAAACGAATATTATTAGAATTTTATTCGGGATACTTAGGTTTCTGATTAAAAGAAAAAAAAAAAAAAAAAAGAAAAATTATAAATAAATAAATAAATAAATAAAGAAAGGGAAAAAAAATGAATAAGGGGAAAAATGGGAACGATCGATCTGACTCTTTCGTGTATAGTTACTTACGAAATGAATTGAAGGTTTATTATATTCATTTTTCACGTAGAAAAAAATAGGAGAAAGAAAGAAAGAAAGAAAGAAAGAAAGAAAGAAAGAAAAAGAAGAAGAAAAAAATGGGAAAATCCAATGGTTATAACGAAATTGAAATTCAACTTAAACGCATACCTTTTAGACCTTGCCAAGTCGAAGGAAAGAAAGAGAAAGAAACAGAAATGAAGGAAAGAAAAAGAAAAAGAAAAGGAAAGGAAAACGAAGAAAGAAAAAGAGAAAGAGAAAGAGAAAGGAAAAGAAAAAAAGAAGGAAAGAGAAAGAAATGAGCCCGAGCGCGTCAGCATTTTCGAGAAAGGAGAACTTTCGCGATTGGTAACTTCATTTCCCTTTAAGTTATTACTACTCTGGAGGTAGGTGAAACGAAGCCTCTTTTGAAGCTTTTGCAGTGCGTCGTTTGTTAACGTACAGCGCGAAACGTACGGCTCGGCTCGGCCCGAGAAAAGCGTGTCGTTACTTTTCTCCTTTTCTAGCTTACCTCTTTCTCTATTTTCTCTCTCTCTCTCTCTCTCTCTCTTTCTCTCATTCGTTCACTCTTTCGCTCTCTCTCTCTCTCATTTCCTTTCTCTCGTTTACCCCTTTCCTTTCCTCGTACTTTTCCGCTTTTTACACGTGTATTATCAC
>OU426863.1:5365786-5403286 GCA_911387685.1 Dolichovespula media | reverse complement strand
AACATGTTCGGCGTGTCATTCTTCCATCCGACCCATTCGTATCCTGTAATGAGAACAAAAAAAAAAAATATATATATATATATATATATATATATATACGTATAAAAAAAAAGTAGGGAACGAAAAAATCGAAAAGTTATTAGCGACGTACACTCTAGATGAAGTTTATCGCTTGATAATAAATTTAAAGGTAAATCGTACGGGATGGTAGTCGATTAATTCAAGATTTTTAGTACCTGGTACGTTCAGATAAATGTACGAATTTTTGTAATTCATTTGAGATAGTTGAAAATAAAAAAAAAAAAATAATTAAAAAAAAAAAAAAGAGAGAGAGATAAAAAGCAGTTTCTCGAAACAAAATAGGATGAAGCTGTCAATTTGGCGCTCGATGAAGTTAGTTTAAAAAAATAAAAATAGTAGGGGAAAAAAGAGAGGGAGAAAAAGAGAGAGATAGATAGATAGAGAGAGAGAGAGAGAGAGAGAGAAAGAGAGAGAGAGAGAAAAGAAGTAAATTTATCGAATCGCTCACTCCCCATTTCCCTTTCCAGTACCGATCCGTCCCAGTGTAGCGTCCCTCCTCCCCCCCTTGAAAAGTATTATATCCGATAATTTTATCGGTGCACGTACCGACGAAAAATGAAACGTCTCGCGTGATCGTAGCGAAGTGACGGCTCCTACGTGACGCGAATTTGATCGCAAATGGATAACCGCATTTTCATTATATTGTTGATTTAATTATGAAACTACGTTCTCCCTCTACGCTCCGAGGCCAATAGGAGTTTTCATCTCGATTGAAGATTTAGCGGTAGGTATCGAGTGACGCGTATAAAAATTTTTCTCTCTTTCTCTCTCTATCGTTCTCTCGTTCGCTCTCTTTCTTCTTTTTACACATACGCACGTACGTATAAATATATATATATATATATATATATATATATATATATATATATATATATATTTATTTATACGCAAAAGTAAGCGTGTATTCACTCGTCGAAGAGCTTTCATTTAAAACATTTACTCTTGAAATTTAACAGGTATATTAAATTCGAATTGGCTTTAATAATAACTTTTCTCGAGATATTCATTACGTATATTTCGATTTATATATATATATATATATATATATATATATATATATATATATATATATATATAGATGGATAGATAGATAGATAAATATATCACTGTATGTATAGGAGTCGTTATGAATTCATAACTAATTTATTCCGCGGCATAATGCACTTTTATACTAATTAAATGAACGTATCATAGAATTGAATTGGTCGTAATAAATCGTGCCTGGAAATTAACGTTATAGATTAATATCGCGTCGGGATCGAGTAGACGAGTTTCGTTCGTCCCATTGATTTTTTTTTTTTTTAGTTTCCCCCACCATCCCCGGCCCTCCCTTCCTAATTTTACGTATTTTCATCGAAGGAGTACTTTAACGTGACATCCGGTAAATAAGCTTTATTGGAAAACAACGGAACGTTGAATGCAAGAGTTTTCGAGGCACGAACCAACCGCAAAAGCAGTTATTTCACGGCTTTTCCTTCTACTTCTCCCTCACATCCCGCCATTAGATTCATTCTACGAGTGCGTGCGCCATTGATAGAACACGTTTCTTGTCTTAGAGAAATACCTGGATTGAAAACGGACTGTAACAACCATAAACTCAACCCGAAAGGATTAAACCGATCCCTTTCATCCCTCTTTCAACCAACCATTATCCCATTATTTTCATATTAACCTATGTTATTTTACCGGTATACGTTTAACAAGCCCTCAATTATAATTATTGATTTTTATGAATTGCAGATATTTTACATTTACCCCGTAAACCCATAATAATAAAGGTTTGATTTTAATTTAACTCGTCTCATGTCTTACTGCAATAAGCCGAGGCTTAATTAAGAGGCATTAATTTTTTAATTTCACAACAAACAAGTAAAAAAAGAAAAAGAAAATAAAAAAAAAAAAGAGAGAAGAAAAAAACAGATTAGTGCCCTTTCATAGATAATTCTAACTTAATTCGCTCGCAAAATGTTTACCTTATCGGTGTTAATATTTCCATTATCAGTTAGTACCCGCACACGGTGCATCGGGCTAATGAGTTTAATTAATAATGAGCTTAATATACTGCAAATGATACAAGACAAAAATGAAGCTTTTAATTTACGCGCTACAACGACGAAAGCAATATACCTTGCCTTCGTTAACTCTCGAATTTGTTGCAATAGAAAAATATGTAATTTGAAAATAAATCTTTTTCTTTTGGTTTTTTTTTTTTTTTATTTTTATTTCGTTGGTTCGCCATTTATCGTATCGTTTCACGTAGAATTTCGAATAGTGCGGCCATCTTTACACGTTGTGCGTATGTACCAGGATCACAGACCGTTCGGATCGTTCTTCCACAACAACTACCATCCTTTAGGTTCCTTCAACCCTTCGTTGGTATATTCTCAAAGTCCTTGCTTCCTTCTCTCGTGTTCTATATCGCTTTGACTTATCCGTCTTTCATATAAACCCCCATAGAATCTACCACCACTACCACTGCTATTACTACTACTATTAACGGTATTACAACTACCACAGTGGCAACCATCCTTAATATTGTCCCACGAGTAAATAGTTTCCAGTTTCCTGTGTCGTCGGTGCCTTCGTTCGCTATCTACCATCAATTCTAAAGCTTCACGAGAGTCGTAAGATAAGCAACAATGTCTCTAGGTGTCTAGGTGCTTACTGTACGATGATTCTCTCTCTCTCTCTCTCTCTCTCTCTCTCTCTCTCTCTCTCTCCTCTTAACGTTTATATTTTTCCAAATGGGACTCTAATAAAATTCATGGATCCGAGGAACGACGTTATCCATTTCGAACGCGACCCACGCGAGATACTCGAGAATTCTTATTGAATCATTCGATAGTATATAATGGGGGGAAAATTGAAAAGAATAGAAAACCGTAGAAACGAAATACCCTTCATTTCAACCCCCCCCCCCCCCGCCACCAAGTTTATTTCGTCCTCGCCGTCGTTCTTATTTCTTTCGTCTCTTTCCTTCTTATCTTTCTTTCTTTCTTTTTTTTTGTTTTCTTTTTTTCTTTTCTTTTTTACGTTTCCATTATTTTCCAACGAAAATCGTAAGAATCCCGTACGGTGTAGGTGTCGCGTGTTCGCTTTTCGAGAGACTCGAGTGCCTCGAGAGCGTGTCCATTGACACGGGCTTGAAAGTTTTTAGGGAAAAGAAAGGGGGATAGGGGTAGGGGGAGGGAAGGGAAAGAAGCACAGGAGAAGGGGAGACAGACGCTACGCGAGACGTTGGCCGTTGCGAGATGTCCCTTGGCGTAAATGGAAAGACACAAATGTATCCAGAGAGCGGATAAACAGGCAATGCGGCTTGCGGACTGCCTGGGTGCTTCAATATAAATGTAAATTGGAACAGATTCGAGTGAGCCCAAGGTACACGTTTCGGATTCTAGGGTCCAAGCTTTTCCTTCCTTCCTTCCTTCCTTTTTCGTAGCATCGAAAGACTATCCCTACCCATGGAATATTTCTCTCTCTCTCTCTCTCTCTCTCTCTCTCTCTTTCGTTCTAAACTCTCAAACGCACCTGTTATCGACCACCATTCTACGTAACGCCGCATGAAATTTTCCTCCCTCCACCCCTCCGTTCCCCCGTCGCTCGCAAACTCCTCCTCCCCCCCCCCTTCCTCTCCCAGCCCCACCAAACTCCGACATTTCGCCGCTCGCGATAGGTTGTTGTATATTAACGAAATATGCGAAACTTCGTAAATAATTTCGCTTGTCTTAATTTAATATTTCCTACCGTCGTCTTTCTAAAAGGAATAATTATAAACGGCGCGAAGGGACCCGTGCGAAATGAAAAATATTATCCAAGGGTCAGGTTGGTGGGATGAGAGAGGGGCGAGGAGGGTTGCCGTGTAATTTGAAGAAAAAGACAAGAAGGGAAAAGAGAGAGAGAGAGAGAGAGAGAGAGAGAGAGAGAGAGAAAACTTCTCCAACCGGGTTCCAAAGATTTTGCATAAACTCGAGACGATCGATTATGGTGGTATGTTTACAGCTCATCGCTGTATTAATTTTTGTAGAAGTTATAAGTAATAAATTAACGTAGATCAGTTATAGATCAGTTATGGAGATGGAATGATTCGATGGGATTGGATTTAATGAAGGAAATTCTTGGATTCGCATGAAGGATTATTGGGTTAATGATGATAATGATGAATTATCGTACTCGTCATAATCTTCTATTATCCGCATTGTGGTACTTGTGGTACTTGGTAGGATTAGTAGTAGCAATAGTGGTAGTAGTAGAAGAAAGCAGCAGTAATAATGGTAATAAAAACTTTGACCTAACTTCGATAAGAGTTTTAACAATGAATTTAAGAATGTCGAATAAGTTTTATTATTTCAATAACATTTATGAATATCAAATAGTTATATATACGAAATTGGCTTAAACCGAAATTTAAATTCATTCGTACAGCCGACAGTGATAATAATAACGTCGAGAAAATAAACCGGTAGACGATGGATTTAGACGACATGATAAAATCAGTGTCTCATAAAAGCAGGTAGGTATATTCAAACATTCTCTTTCGGCTTGGCTCATCTTGTAGACTCAAAGTAAGCTCGTGAGATATCAGGTAGGAGGTGGGTAGAATGAATGAGCGAAACAGAAAGAGACGGAGAGAGAGAGAGAGAGAGAGAGAGAGATTGAAACGGTATCACTTGAATCATACTAAGACGTCTCTATAGTGCTAATCTGGACACGATCTAACGGCAACCGTAATCTTATCTAACACGAAAGCATTGCCGTTACCTTTCCCGTTCCCGCTGATGTCCAATCTGAAGTTGTCAGGACCTTTCTGGCCGTCGACAAGTTGACCAAGTCCCCCGGAGAGGTAACCTCCTTCCTCGCTCCCGTCGTATGTTCTGTCGGAAAGGTCAACCTCCGAACCCCTCTTTATTCCTTGGGGCATCGAATACGAGACCAGACCCTCTAAAAGGAGAGAAAAGAAAAAAAAAAAAAAAAAGAAATAAAGGAAAGGAAAGAAAATAAAAGGAAAGAAAAAAGGTAAGAGGGAAAAAGCAATGGCGTATTAGTGTGTTTGACCTTTTACGTCACGTACAATCTGTTTGAACAATTATCGAACCCCTCTTTAAACTCTGAACTCCAATTTTTTTCTTTTCTTTTTTTTCTTTTCTGTCGGATTAAGAAATTTTCTTCGTTTTTAATTTTTTTTTTTTTTTCTTTCTTTCTTTTTTTTTCTTCTTTCATTCAACACAACATGGGGATTTATTTAAGACGAAACATTATTATTCATCGCCGCTGGAAATATGTAAATATATATATATATATATATCACTCACCGATCCATGGGCAACCATAAAGCTCGACGCGCATGCACACCATGCGCATATGCGAGGTATAGGGTATGAAACGGATTTTCGTCGCTACGATGGCGGGATCGAAGATTTGTTCTTTCTCGGTGTAAGGATTGTTGTTGCCCGCTAAGAGCTACAAAGATAAATAAAGATCGATTATTCGACGTTTATTCACGGTTACATCCTTGCTTTATTGTTTAGCGAAATAATGAAGAGAGAATGAATGAATTAAAAAAAAAAAAAAAAAGAAGAAGAAGAACAGAAAAGAGAAGAAAACGCCTGTCTCGAATATCGCACGAGGTAACATTTCCTTCATATCTATGAAATTATCGAGCAACTTGTGCGATTGAGAAAAAATTTTCTAAACTCGAAAAATCCATCGTAAATATGTTATAGTAATCTTATTGGATAATCAACCGTGAGTGCGGTCTCGGCGGAACAACATCAGTAACGATGCAACAAAGTTACGAATGGGTAGTAGGTATTACGTTTAAGGTGGTATTGGACTAATGTTAGACTGCTGCGCATGCGCACTCTCTCTCTCTCTCTCTCTCTCTCTCTCTCTCTCTATCTATCTATCTATCTATCTCTCTCTCTCTCTCTTTCGCAGCTTGTTCGATGGAGCGTGTTTACAACGTTAAGAACGAATCTCTCGGGTTTCGAGTACCATTTTCCAAATCCGATTAGTAAGGAGAGAGAGAGAGAGAGAGAGAGAGAGAGAGAGAGAGAGAGAGAGAGAGAGAGAGAGAGAGGACTATGGGGTAAAAGGGAGCGAACAGTGGCCCGTAAGAGAAACTTCTCTAAATGTAAATGCAAGTGCGTTAAATTTTCCAGGAAGCAGTCTGCCCACTCTTCTACTCCTTCCGCATTCGCATCTCAAACCGAATTCGGCGATCGGATGGCGGATAATCCGAACACGTTTGTTTCCTGAACACATAGGATACACACACACGCACAAACACACACATACACGAACAGACGGACAGGACATAATCGCGCGCGCACACGTCTATAGGACAAAAGGTTAGGACAAAAGTCGATGAATATTCCGAAAATTTTCCCCGTAACCGTCTGTACGAATAACAATAACGAGCCCCGGGTCCGTTTTCGGTTTGTACGATGAAATTTTGTGGAAAACATCGAGCTCGTTGACTATTGAACATTTCTAATCCAACATTACAGGCCGGCGTATTGAATTTTCCTTCCCTTTTTTTCCTCTCTTTTTCCTCCCCCCTTTTTTTCTTTTCTTCCTTTTTCTTTTTTTTTTTTTTTTTTTTAATTCCTTTTCGTCGTCGGTCAGCGCGATTTCGGGGAGAATTGGAAAAGTGGAAAACAAAAAAAAAAAAAAGAAAGGAAAGAAATAAAAAGCAAGGAAAGAAAAAGGAAAAGAGAAAATCAATTAGTTCTCGGGAAGGATGACCAATGGGCTTTTCAAACCGAACGTGATTAAAATTTAATATGTTGATTTCGAAGAGCCTCGTGGAATATTAATAATTAAATATTTTTAAGCTTCGTGAAAAATTTAATGATCCTCCTTGAAATACGTATAAATTTTCATTTTTTTTTCGCACCCCATCTTCTCTTTCGCCCACCCCCCTCCACCCATTCCACCTTCCTAGCGATATCAAAGTAAATTAGAAATTTTACTTTTTCCTTCGAGCGGACGTTTCTCTTAAATCAAGAGTTTTTAAAATTTAATAGACGGCGGTAAGAAGTTCATCGGACTTTTACATTAATCGATGTGTTATATTTATGATATCACGTGAAATTTTCAAAATATTGAGATATTTATAAAATAAAAAAAACGAATACATGTGTGTGCGTGTGTGTGTGTGTGTGTACATATACATGCTCGTAAGGGATATCCTATAAAACTCCCTGTTTATTTATTACTGCCCTTGACAGCACGGTTTCTCTTCTTTTTTGGCTTTTTTCATCTCTCTCTCTCTCTCTTCTTTTTTCTTTATTTCTTTTTTTTTTCTTCTTACCGAGAAGGATCAGAAAGAGAGGATCAATTAAATCCCATGAAATTTTGTCTCTCCTGTAAATAATATCTAACGATCCTGAAGGACGTAAACTCCGTGGTACGTTTAAATCACAAGAGATTATTTTTAATAACCCATTCTGTCACCTTAATCGTCCGCAAAGGGAAAAAAGAGAGAAAGAGAGAAAGAGAGAGAGAGAGAGAGGTGAGAGGAACAAAAAAAGAAAGACAAGAAAAAGTTAGAAGAGAAGACATTTTATGAGCATAAAAATAAAGTGTCCGATGAGATAAAATTTTTTCTTTTCTGTATATATATTTCTTTTCCAATTTTTTATTTTAAATAAATGATGATCCACTCATACGTATACTTAAATACATACAAATATATGTATACTTAAATATACGTTACCAAACACGATGAATATTTAATAAATATATATAAAACTGAATTCGCGTCTAGACGTATCTTGTTTGAAAATAAAATTCTTAAATTAAAAAAGCGATCAGTTATTTTATATGGCAAACTTTTATCTCTACTACAGTGCCATGAGAATCAGGAGAAAATGGAAATGACCTGTCGTTCTAAGGTTTTTTTTAACGATCGATCGATCGGTCGATCCTGGTTCTCTCATACTATCTCACTCTCTCACTCTCTCTCTCTCTCTATCTATCTATCTATCTATCTGTCTCTCTCTCTCTCTCTCTCTCTCTCTCTCTCTTTTTCTGGCTCTCGCGATGTCTGACGATATATTAAATGGATTCGTGCCGTTTCCATGAGACTCGACGTTCGCCGTTTTTCTCGTTTACGAGGCGAGAAAGAGTGAGCGCTCAGCGGCAATTTATCGGTTCACGGATGCGTATCGTGCTTGGCTATCGATGACGATGCACTAACCGTGTTCCTCGAGATATTCTAGAAATATACATATATGTATAAGAGCGTGCCATGCACACCGAGGAAGGATTATTCGAGGATAAAAATCGTTTTCGAACTTGACTTTTTCGTTTCTCCGTCACCCATTAGTCCTTCTTTTTATTTGTTTTCAAATCGACCCGTGTATTCGATTTTGTCCTTATTTCATTCTCCTCTCTTTAGCAAACATCCCAAACTTTATTAATAAATTATCGCTGATTAATCCGATCGATATATTCCCGACGAATGTGTTCGAGCGAAAGAAAATAAAAAAAGAAAAAAAAAAAAGAAGAAAAGAGAGAGAGAGAGAGAGAGAGAGAGAGAGAGAAGAAGAAAATAAAAAGGAGGGTAAAAAAATCATAGAGACCCCGATGTTCGTTCGTTATCGTGATAAATGAAAAATAAATTATCCAAGTACTTATTGCCAATTGGAGAAATTATAATTCGTTCGTTATATTCGTATCGTTTATTTTTGTTTCTTTTTTTTTTTCGGAAGAGAGATAAAAGAAATGTTAATTAACGATTTTCTAAATGGTTAGGAAGGGTTACACGCCGGTCTGCACGCTTATATTCGGCATCGAGCTGGGCACGAAACGAGGCAAGCCACGGGATGTATTATTACAAGTGCGAGTGGCAAATGCGACCGCGAGTATGACTATCCTGCGGTGCAATGTGTTGGAATACGAGACCAGCCTGGAATATACGCGATAGGAATAATTAATATAGTCATAAACAAGGCTCGCCTTCGGTTTTGCTCGTCGAGCATGCTCCGATATCGTTCTGCCTAGACATAAAATTGATATCCCCATGCTACTCGAGGAGGTATAACTGAAACCCATGTAAACTCAAAATATACTTTGCGTAGTCTGACGCTAGGCAATATCTAAAACGCATACATGTATGCATCCTATACATATACTTGATAGATGGCTATCATATGTTTTCGATGGGTATCGAGAACAATGGAGTAATTCATCCCCTTTAGAGAGAACAGTCTTTGTAATCGATCTTAAATGAAAGTTTTCCCCAATAGAGTTAGTTTCACGAACGATGAAGAATCCTAAACATTGTTTGATTACGGTTAGTCAGATTACCATGGTTAACGTAGAAAGTTAGATAGATTGGTGAGCCGAAAGTAAGTCATCTTATAAATTTTAAATTACTCCTCTTGGAAAGTAATTTATTTATTTATTTATTTATTTACTTACTTACTTTGTTTTTTTTTCTTTCTTTCTTTCTTTCTTTTTTTTTATCCTTTTAGATCGTAAAACCACGAGACAATTCGTAATCGTTAAAATTAAAAACTTTTCGTTCGACCTGTCAACGTTTCGAAGTATTCAAACGGATTACTGAGATAACATTTAATTAGGAATGTTGTTTCATTTAAGTAATCAAATTTGTTATTCTAATATAATAAGAAACGTTATTTCTTACAAATATGATTGGTCGGTATTGCGTTTATTGCATCGCCGAAATGGTATATAAGCAATGATTAAGATCGACATTTAATCCAACTGACGTCGCGATCAATTTTAATGGTCCATTTTGGCGGCTTTCTTGTCGTTGATGAATGATATTTACGTCATTGTTGAAATTTAAACGAATGGAACGGCCGTGCGTAGGTACTATTATCGGAAGACAATGGAATTCATCGGCTAATGTAATTAATAGTTATATAGTATTCTATTACGTGCTGTTATAGGATATCGCTCTGCTTGTATTTTCATTGTTACGCTTCGTACACACGCAATAAAATAAAAAATGAACACAATGGAAAAATCGTGTACGGTATAAATGATGCTTTTTTTTATATTTCGTTATATCTTCGATAAACATCGAAGAGGATTATTTTTTGCTTTCATGGTTCATTTGTTTTTTTTTTGCTTATTTATTTATTTATTTATTTATTTATTTATTTACTTATTAGTGTTTATACGTTTGTTCGTACGTTTGATCGTTTGTTTGTTTGTCCGTTTATTTATAATGCGGACGCGAAAGGTGATCTTCTGAAATTGGTATAACCTTCGAAAAATTGTCGTTCTGAAAATAAAAAATAAATGAACAATAACGTGTAGGTAAAAGGGATGAATTTTTTAATTTACTTTAATTTTCTAAGAGCAAAGATTTGTAACGTAGCAATGATTCAGGTTTGTCCGCCGATAAAGAAACCTTAATGACTGAAAAATAGTCCTCGCGAGAGATCCCGAGAAGGTTAGAGCCACGATCGAACGTATTTTCTTCGGTGCGAGGGGCAGGGAGTGGTGGGGACGGGGTTTGACATCGTAAGAGAAAAACTTTATGCTCTTCTCGTTCATACTTTTTACCATCGAGTTTTCCAGAAAGTCGCTTAAGATCACCCTCGGCGTTCTGATATTTTATACTTTTTTAAAAATGTAACGAATATTACCGTTATTATCGTTATAATCGGGGAAATTGATATATATATATATATATATATATATATATATATATATATATATGTTTATATATATATATATATATATATATATATATATATATATATATGTTTAATCGATGCAATTAATTCGAAGGATATAATATTGCATAAAGGAAAATAAGAGAAATATCATTTTATGGATTAGATTTGAGTTTGGGCTTAACGATTTGCAATTAGATTCGTGCAAATGTGCAAACAAATTCAAAGGTAATTTTGTATAATGAAATTGGAACGATAAAATAAAACCTACGAGAAAGTAGGAGAGATAGAGATAGAGATAGAGAGAGAGATAGAGAGAGAGAGAGAGAGAGAGAGAGAGAGAGAGAGAGAGAGAGAGAGAGAGAGAAGGTGCAAGAAAGTAGCGTATTATAGCAAGTAGTTTCCCCGTACGATAAAACTAAGATCGTAAACGAGAGTTTTCCCCGTTAAGATAGACCTTCTTTCGCGATTTATGGTAGATAGTATCGATGAAACGATTGGTAATTTTCCCGGAAGGTTCAGAAAAAGGAGTGAGAAGAGTTTAAATGCAAGTTCAAGGGGTCATCTCTTAACCCTCTTTTTTCTCACTTTTTATCACATTCTCACTCTCTCTCTCTCTCTCTCTCTCTCTCTCTCTCTCTCTCTCTCTCTCTCTCTCTCTCTCTCTCTCTCTCTCTCGTTCACTCTCGTACTTTCAGAAACGGTAGAGTAGTAGAACGAGCTTACGCGGCGCCACGAACCGTCCCATTTCCGGTACGGCAGAGTCCGTGCCGCGCGCTGTGTAGGCAATTACATGGTCGGAGGAACGAAGTAGCGGAAAGCCGCTCGCCTCTAATCTGTTTGTGGTCGAAATCACGTTCGCGCGTTTCGCTAATGAAGAACCATTTAATTTTAACACCTTTCGTAAAGTATTCTAAGGTCAGAAAACACCGATTCCCTCTTCTTATGCATTTATTTTTTTTCCCCCGCTTTCTTTCTCTCTGTCTCTGTCTCTCTCTCTCTCTCTCTCTCTCTATCCCTATCTCTATATCTCTCTATCTTCCAATTTTTTATTCTTTTTTATTTTCTCTCTTCTCTCTCTTTCTCTCTCTCTCTCTCTCTCTCTCTCTCTCTCTCTCTCTTTCTCGGATTTAACATCGTTACCATTATACCTTTACGCACAGAAGCTAGGATACGTAGTTTTAGTATCGACGGTTTAGTAATCGGATAAAGGATTATCTAATTCGGTCAGGAACGGCTTTACTTTCTTTTCCTTTGTGGTTTGTCTACGCGAAGAAAACACGAGATCCCAAAGCCAGGGTTTTCCTTTTCTCTCTCTCTCTCTCTCTCTCTCTCTCTCTCTCTCTTCTCTCTCTCTCCCTTCGTTTCGAAAAAGAGTTTCAGTTTATTGATCTTTCCCAAGGAATAATCTTATAAATCGATAATGTATATAATGTTGTTCATGAGCCACGGGCAAAAAGATAATCGATAGACTCGATGAGATATTTTCCTTCAACGAGGAATGAACGAATCCGAAGTAAAGACCCTGTTTCGATTTGCTACGCTTTTTACGTAGATACGCGAGGAGAGAAACGATGATGGTCTTCTTCTTTTTTTTTTCATCCCTTCCCCACTCCCTCGCACCAACCCTCCACCACCCCTACCTCCCATCGTAACACTCGCCCATGCTTTAACCCGTCCCAATCGAACGATTCAACTTAAAAAAGTCTTCAAAGTTAATTCCCCTTTCGTGGCACGTTGCTCGTAGATCGTTCTAACGAGCGATTTTTGAAGAGGAAGAAGAAGAAGAGAAAGAGGAAGAGGAAGAGGAAGAGGAAGAAGAGGAGTAAGAGAAAGAAGACGAAGGGAAAATAAAAGGAGCAAGTAGTACGAAACGTTTCTCTCGTTCGTTCGTTCGTTCGTTCGTTCGTTCGTCTTCTAGAAATTCGTCTTCGAATCAAACGGTACTTATTTCTCGATTCGTTCTCTCCATCCTCCTATTACTTTCAATCTGTTTTTTTCTTTTTCCTTTTTATTTTCTTTTTTTTTTTTTACTCTCTTTTGATTTTATATAAAAATAATAGGTATCCTATAGGATCGTGAAGAAGGAAACGAACGGCGTAATGCGCGGATGTCCGCCGAGACTGGGGATCGAAGTTTAAAAGGGTTTTTATTTTCTAAAAGTTCGTTAGAATACAACCGAGCTAACTTGTAAATAGTTCGATCGCATTTAATTATTCCGAAAGGTTGGGAAAAAGTAAAGTAAAAGGTAAAGTCTCTCAAACGTATAATTTGATGATCTATCTATAGTTAAAGACGTTTTATCGTTTAGACGCACGAAGATTGTTTTATCCGTATTTGTAACACTTCTTCTTTCCTTTTTATTTTCAAAGGTCTAATCGTAATTAGATACAAAAGGAAATCGTAACGATAACCACCAATGATCGCGAAGGGATCGTTTTAATATCGTGGAATAATTAAACCCGGTACATAATCTCAGTTTGTTCGTTCCTATTTATTTTCTCGTTTCTTTTCTTTGTTATCATTTTTTTTTTTTTTCATTCGGTTCGTTCCATTCTCTCTCTCTCTATTTTTTCTACGTTTGAATTTTTCACATAATCGCGCGGCAAACTCACGCGATAATGACCGTCAGCGTAATGACCGTTGTTGGGTATGGACTTGGATACCTCGTGCTATCTCGTAATAGCGAGGACCTATCCGGCAATGACCCTTCCTCTCTCCCACCCTCTCTCCCACCCTTCCACCCTTCCTCCCTACCGCCTCCACCCAACGCCAGGGCAACTATCGCCATATTGCAATTTGAATTTCGCTGAAATCGTCGGAAAAAGGCTGCCAGACCGGGAAATGAATATGTTAATTGGCTCTGGAATTGGCTGTCCCTATCAGGTGATTGATTAAAATTCGATACGTCCTGTGCTTCCGTTAAGGCCAAACGTGATGGAATCGAGTGGTGATGGTGGTGGTGGTGGTGGTGGTGGTGGTAGTGGTAGTGGTAGTGGTGGTGAAAGGGAGAGAAGTGGGAGGAAGGGAACGGTTTAAGGATGGAGAAGGTAGGATGATAGGAGAGAGACGATCGTTTCTCTTCTCTCACACACACTCTCTCTCTCTCTCTCTCTCTCTCTCTGCTTGTTCCTTTTCTCCCACCCTCGTTCCTCTTTCTCCTCTTCCTATCGTCCCTATCGGCCTTTCCTCCATCCATCCCTACCTCCTCCTACCCCGCCCACCCACCAACACCACCCTCAATCCCCCTTTTCAACGGTGCCACTCGCGGAAGTTACTTTGTAGATAAACGAGATTGAAATTTCGATGGAAATTACCGGTGATACCTGTGGACTTAGACGAACTGTCGCCAAGTCAAACAGGGAACGGGGACTCGTCGATTAAGCACCACCACCACCACCACCACCACCACCACCACCATCACCATCACCACCATCACTATCGCCATCACCGTCACCGTCACCGTCACCCCCGCTACCACACCCCGTTACTTCTCGCGTGGCGTCATGGTATTCGCGATGTTAACGATCCTCGGAGTAACGACGTGGGTTAAAGTGCCGTATCGATATTCAATGAGGAGCACGCTCGTTACCTATGGCCCGTGAAATAACACCCATCTCTATCTCTCCCTCTCTCTCTCTCTCTCTCTCTCTCTCTCTCTCTTTCTCTATCTATCTATCTATCTATCTATCTATGTTTATCGCGCACGCTCGCTCTCTATCCTCTCTCTCTCTCTCTCTCTCTCTCTCTCTCTCTCTCTCTCTCTCTCTCTCTCCCTCTATCTATCTATCTATCTATCTATCTCTATCTCTCTAAATGCTGTTTATCGACGGAGCTCCGATAGAATTCCGACGTTTCTACTTGTTCGATCGTAAACCAAAACAGGCGTATCGATAGCGTCAGCATATGCGAGATATAACAGTTATCTTCTTCCTAGTCATTGAACGTTGATTAATGGAAGATATTCGTTCGTATGGTCCCTGCTGTACTGTTTAGTGATCGATAATAATTTAACGATTCGATGTTAGATGGTTTCCTTTTCTTCTCTCTCTCTTTTTCCTTTTTTTTTTTTTTTTTTAACTAAATAATTGTAGGAATAATTATAACTTGGAATGAAAGAATAAAACTGTAGGAAGTTTTCAACGCTTTAATGAACAAATTTGAATTAACGATAAGGATGTGAAAGACTGACGAACGATTATGTTAACTTCGTACGATACTTGTGTTACCGTTTGCATTGCACTTTGTACTTCGTACTTTTTTTTTTTTTTTTTTTTTTTTTTCTATCTGCACGTACTTTTATACCGTACCACTTCGTCGTCGATTCATTTCTCTTCTTTTACTACTTTGCAGAATGATATTTGCAGTTGTCATCCATCTGATCGTTCCACTTTAGCTGTTTATTGGTCTTACTGTCACCGTATGATAATATTATTGATTTTATCACCTTTCATCCAACAATATCAATGCGGTACATACATTTGATAATCATGTTATATCGTACATTTACAAATTATTTTATGCTAACGCTAATATATCGTTGTTATATATACACGAAAATATTATTATTATACGTATATATATATATATATATATATGTATGTATGTATGTATATGTCTGTCAGAGTTATATTTACCGTAAAGTCTTTAAGGAGTTATAGGAGGTAACATCTACCCAACATTCATGCATCTATGATAGATGCTCAAATACTCTTCTACGTAGTTTATGTTATGTGAAATCCTAACTTTTACCTATGGGAATTAGCATGTCTCGAGTCTTTGGGAACGTTATCACAGGGGGGAAAAGCATGTCTTGTTTTCCATAAGCAGAGCAACACGAGAGAAGCACTACTTCGTGCTATGACTTTGTTGGCGTGGAAATGATAAATCCAAAAGCGTGAAAATTAACGAGCTTTCCCTCGAACCTATTTCTATCTCTCTCTCTCTCTCTCTCTCTCGCTCTTTCTATATATATATATATATATATATATATATATATATATATATATATATATATATATATATATCTTTCTATCATCCTCCACCAATTACTGGAACTCTAACGAATACTTCAATTTTACACGAAACCGTCCGTCCTAATTTTCATGCTACATCCTTTCACCCCGTGGTATTACGTACCTAAATGTGAATATAATTATTTAAATTGAATTATTTTTATTGGATTATAAGAAGCTGAATTTTCAGATTCTGTCAGTTGTGCATATTAGATAAACTCAGTCATTATGCTTAATTAAACCCTGAGTTACCATGCGCTATGATAAAAGTTGGATAAAATAAATTTTTATTCAAAGAAAAAAAAAAAAGAGAAGAAGAAGAAAAAGGGACAACTTATTCCGTCATTTATTATTTCTTTTTTTTTCTTTTCAAGAAGGAAATTTTAATGAAGATTCGGAGCTTGTCTGAACCGTAAATAATTTTTTTTTCTTTTTCTTTTTTTTATATAACGGTACCACAATACGTTAGAAAAAGGAAAGAACGAAGTTCAAAGCATTGATAGTAACTAACGATTTATCTCATTTAAAGATCCCTCTACGTGGAATATGGATTAAACAGGAAAATTTATAAACCTACGATAAATTCACCAACTTCGATATTATAGCGTGTTTGAAAGCTAAATTGATACTTTGGGAATCTCGATATGTATTATATGATCTAACACGTCGCAATTATTTATAACATGGTTAATTGAACAACACCGATACCAAATGCAATTTGTAATCGATTCCAAATCAATTAAAATTATTATATATGTATAAATAAACGGGACTTGATTGCCGATCGTATTTCTGATTTTATTATGATGATTCCTTGCAAATGCTGATGTTAACTGACATATTTTCTAGTTATCCGAAATGAAATTGACCTCCGTATGTTTCTTTTTTTCCTTTCTTCTTTCTTCCTTTACGCACACACTGTAATTTTAAATATCAAATGTTTATTACGTGATAATCGATTTAAAAAAATTTTTATTCATTTTCTTGTTACTTTAAGCGAACGGAATACCGATTGAAATGCGTTCATCTATGAGCAATAAACTAACTAAACACGTTGTTCCCTGTACCAGGAAATTGTTATTCAGCCATTTGCATCAGCAAGATTGGGTTATAATCATTTAATATTCATAGAATCATCAAGTCGATTTTCATGTTTGTTTACTAATTCCTACACACATGAATATATATATATATATATATATATATATACACGCACATAATATTCCGATCAAAAATCGAAAGATATATATCGCTAGTAAGATAATTCCTATATTGATGAACCTATGTATATATTCCTATGTTCTTACGCGTTGAGCGACTTAAAAAAAGAAAAATAAAAGAAAGAATATAGAAATAAAAGAAAAAAAGAAAGCGAGGAAAGAAGAAACGAAATGAAACGAGATCGATTAGAAAACCGATTGGACACGACAGGATGAACAGAAACATTTTGCTATTAATAGTTTAATACATACACACACACACATATATATGTTAATTTTCAAAACTACTGCATCTAAAAGTGGCCAGACGAGGCCGAGACGTCTGAACGGAAACCGTTAAGGTAACTTTAGAACGGAAAGGGTCCTAACTAATGTGAAAAGCAGACAGAGAGGAAAACTTTAAGTGAGGGGAATGATGGAAATACCAAAGAAGAGATCTTTTTCTAAAAAATATGAGAGAGAGAGAGAGAGAGAGAGAGAGAGAGAGAGAGATAGAAGGAAAGAGTCGGTCGCCTTAACGCTTCTTTCCGCCAACTGGTAAAAACGTTGGGTGCGTTTACCATAGAAAAATGCTTGCGGAAGGTTCGGGTCACGTACGACGAGGCGATAACGTAGTCTTCCTACACTCGGACGTAAAGAAACGAGCGCGAGAGTGTGCGCGCACACGTCTTACTTATACAAGCGTGTAACACACGCCATCACACAAACGACCCCGCGGTCCAATCCTCCTCCTCCTCCTCCTCCTCCTCCCCCTACGCCACCCGCCCCCGCCCACCCCTCCTTCGACCCCGCTACCACACAATTTCCAGCTCTTCTCTCGGTCGTTCATTCTCCCAACCCGTATTCAAAGCGCAAGGAGTAAAAGGAAAGAGCGCGTGCACAAAGATCACATGCCGCCCAGATTGAGGCTGCAGGGTAAACGTTCGTGTTCCCACCCTCGTGACTACTCTCTCTCTCTCTCTCTCCTACTCTTACTCCTACTCTTTACCCTCTTCACCCCGTTACTCCGGATATCTCCGACAGTACGGTCTCTCTCGCTTTGAGCAGATCTGCGTGAAAATGGGAAGAAAGTCTGGCGCACCGGCTTCGTTGCTGGAATAAACGAGATACAGCCGCTCCCTCCCCCTCCGCCTACCCCTCCCCCTCCGCCTCCGCCTCCGCCTCCGCCTCCGCCTTCGTGCATGTGCGTTGCTTCTCTATGTCTACTTCAGAGGTTTCTATATTTCTTAGTGTGCGGATTATGTATCAGTGTGGTATCGGGCTCGTAGGATATAACGTAGGAGCAAAGGAATCATCAATGGTACGAGGAATATCAGAAGCTCCTCGATGACAACCGGTTCACGATTGATGGAAACCGCGATTTCTCTTTACCCTTGCAAAACGGGCTCGTATTAGAAAAAGTTTCTTTTGAGCGTTCCGTTTTACGTCATCATCGGCTCTGGATTTTTCTTCTCTCGTATGTGTGTGAAAAAAGAAAAAGCAAGAAAAGATAGGGCGAGAGAGAGAGAGAGAGAGAGAGAGAGAGAGAGAGAGAGAGAGAGAGAAGAGAAAACGTAGAGAAGAAAAGTAACGAGACATAAAGAAGAAAGAACCAAAAGAACGGAAGGAAAGAGAATTATTACGAAGCTTCGTATTAACGTTTTACAGTTTTTGTTTTTATTTTACGGCGTGGGAGGAGGGGGACTAAAAAAATTCTACGGATTGATTCACAAAGGTGTGCTTTAAGAGGGAGGGAGGGGGGCGGGGGTGGGAGTGGCAATTTTGGCGTTAGAGTAGATTCATTTAAACCGGTTACAATATACATACGTGACGCATCCGTTGGAGTATTTTTTAATCTTTTCAATTCGTTAGTAAAAATAATCATCGAATATCGTGAGAATGTTCTCAGTCGGATTAGTAGTAACTCGTTCTCGAGGGAGGATGCTTAATTGAATTGCGACCGTAACGAAGCGCGATAATGATAATAAAAATGTAATAATAATAATAATAACGATATACCCCTACGTACACATACGAAAATGCGTATTGTGCGTACGCGCGTAGCGAGGGTCGTGGGTTCGTGGTGAGAGGGTGGGAGGGAGGGAGGGAGGGGTTAAGGGGTGTGCGATTTGAAAAATGGACCCTTGCTTGTTACGATTGATTATATCCATATCCCATAGAATTTTTCGTTGGGAATAAATGCACACGCATCCTCTCTTTATTGTGTTTCCATTAAAGTTCCATTTACAAAATGTCGGCTCGCGATCGCCTACGAACAAAAGGCCTTGTATTCCTCACCACCCCATTCCTTTTTTTCTCTTTCTTTCTTTCTTTCTTTTTTTTTTTTTCTCTCCTTCCTTTTATTCTCTCTCACCCCCCTCCCCGCCCCTCCCCTCCCCACCACTCCCCTCTCCCTCTCGCGGCACGACATCAATATCGATTTATTATTTTTCATCTACCATTTTAAACCACCCCCTTCCCCCCGCCACCCCGCCTCCCCGCGCGCGCGTCGGGACGGTTGCACACACAAATCTATACGTACGTACGTACATGCGTGCATACATACGTGCATACATACGTGCATAGATACATGCATACAGCATTGATCCGTCAAATTTGTTACTACAATTTGAGCCCCTCTTTTCCGTTCGCATGTTTCGCTAATAACAACCGATTCGCTTTATTCGAGAATTCACGAGATGCCCCCGGGTGGTACCGTATTACGCGACATACATTTGTATATACTAGGTATGTATATTCGGTCGAGCTATGGAAAGGGGAAGTCCGGAAGTAGAGAGCTCGGAGGATCTATCTGGTTCCACGAACTTCCATGAATTCATTAGCCCAACCGTGTTTCCTACTAAAGCTCAGTAGGTATCGCGCACACGTTTCAAGCATTGCGTCCCGTTGTCTATGCAAATGCGCTTTATTTTCTCACATTTTTCAATTTCCTAAAGTCTTCCCCTCCGTCCACCTCGCCACGCTCCTCTCCGCTGCTCCTAACTCGCTCTCCGCTTCCCCTTTCCGTTTCCCGTTTTCAAGTGAAAGTTTAACGCGGTCGCGATCCTCTCCGTTCCAAATCTGTTTCTCGTAAAATAAATAGACGCCTAGGTTCGCGCGATTAAATTGTTTTTATGTTGTTGTTTCCATCCAACAACTTTTTGGCCCGTGGAATCGGATAGCCATCGGGACGGGGAAAATACTTTCGTAATGAGTACGGAGAAACGGGGATGTCCGGGGGTTGGAGGGGGGGGGGCAGGGCAGGGTGGCGGCGGGGAGGGGGGGGGAGTGAAAATCGCGTACGTTTCAACAAAAAAAAAAAAAAAAAAAAAAAAAATAAGACAAAGAAAATCTATTCGACAAGCGTCGTCTCTCTTCGACCTATTTTTCATATTGTGTTATCCCTTTTTTTTTTTGTCTTTCTTTTTTTTTTAAATCGATGACCGATTATACCACGTTGCGTACGTTCTTTTGTGAGTTTCAGCCCGATTACTTGGAATTGTAATACGGATCGTCGGGGTGTTACATTTACGGAAGTAATGTCATAATCGAAATCTATGCATTCGCGATCGAATGTATTTGGAACGTAACGCGAATAGGAACGCGTCTGGGGGGAAAGACTGTTCGATGATTCGCTTGAACATCAATGACAGTATTTCTATAGCAAAGCAACGTATTCCCCAAACCCCACTCTAATGAATATCCTATGCGGAATTATCATGCTGAAGAGACGCTAATTAACACGTCACATACCGTAATGGCCACTTAAATGGACGGTGCTTCTCATTTGTAAACCATAGATTTCCGTCAACATGTTATGCATCCAACTTGAAAGATAGAGACGGAAAGAGAAAGAGAAGGGGAAAGAAAGAGAGAGAGAGAGAGAGAGAGAGAGAGAGAGAGAGAAGGGAATACAAATGGTGTTCTGCCTCGGGGTTATCGCTCTTCTTCTCTTTTCTTCTGTCTCTCTCTCTCTCTCTCTCTCTCTCTCTCTCTCTCTCTCTCTCTCTTGTTCTCATTCTTCCGTTTTCGAAGGAGAAACGAGTGGATTTTCCACGCTCAAAAGAGTGGAATTACACTCGTCGCGCTACCTTTTTGTTTCTTGTGAAACGGAGGCAAACGTAATCGGATTTCGTCGGCAAGAGCAATTATACAAGTTAACCGTAATTCATTTCGGCAATTTAAGACGACTTTCTCTCTCTCTCTCTCTCTCTCTCTCTCTCTCTTTCTCCGTCTATCCCGTTCTCTCTTTTGAAAAGCGGCCATTCGCTATCAATCCCTTTAGGAATGGAAAGAGTGAACGAGAATCGTTAAGAACAAAGGGTAGGAAAGGATGGTTTAGCTTTTCCCGTTTCATTTTGTTTCGCTTTTATGTCCAAGAACGATGAAGGGCCATCGGATTGGACACACCTTCCTGGATTCTTAATTAGATAATGTCGAAAGAAAAATGACGGAGGGAGAAGTTAGAGACGCGAATCTACGGGCGTATATACGTCTATATATAATACCAACCTCAGTGCCACGTCGATTTCTCCATCGCACCCACTTGTTGAACCCAGGACGCCAATACTCGACGAAGTATTCCTCTGTGTACTCAACGCCGTGACCATTTCCGAATCTACCTTGAGTCCTTACCGACATAAGCACGCGAGGACTATGAAGGTTCACCTCGAGATACTCCTTGCCCTCTTTCGTTACCATGTTCTTCGGGCACCACGCGCCGCCTCCTTTGTCCTGTCGTAATCTGAAAAACGAAAAACCAACAAGAAAAAAAAATATATACATATACATTAAAGAATAAGACAAAGAAAAACCAAATACAACGTGTATGCGTGTGTGTGTGTGTGTGTGTGTGTGTGTGTGTGTGTGTGTGTGTGTGTGTATGTAACGTAAATAAAGTACATGTTTAAGAGTACGAATAGGATGATTCGATGATACGAATAATAATCGATGAACCGATGGAAATACAGATAAAAATCGATATATCGACGAGGAAAGGGATATGAGAATGTGTCGAATCGTAATCATTTTCGATGATACTCCATTCTTTTTTTTTGTTTTTGTTATTTGGTTTATTATATCGATTTAATGATTGTTATCAGGCCAACCCATTGAGAGGTTAATAGGTTCGAGTCGTATTACTTTTGTTGGGTGCTAGGATATTTTGCGGATAACGTTTACGTAAGGGTTCGTGTTGGCGTTAGCAAAGTTGAGAGGATGAAGAGAAAGAGAAAGAGAAGGAGAGAGAGAGAGAGAGAGAGAGAGAGAGAGAGAGAGAGAGACAATCTACATAGAAATATTTTAGCTGGCTTGGAGGAGAAGTACCTACTATCATAGAGAAACGGCATGCCCGCATGTAAACAATAGACCAGGCGAAACCCGCTGAAAGCGTTTGCGGTTAATTAGCTAGCAATGTCGTTAACAATGTCCTAGCTTCTGCCCAATCTTGTCTAAACCTTCCTGTAATTTCGACTTTCTCTATTCTCCGTGTTCTCTCCTCTCTTACCTCACTGAATCTCTAATCTCTAAATAAGGGAAATATCAAATATGTGTTCGTAAATTGGATAGAACGGGGTTATTATTGAAACGCGATCGTTCTCGAATAAACGTAATCATAGTAACGCGAATTATTTACAGGATTATATATATATATATATATATATATATATATATATATATATATATATATATTATTCGATGTAACGAACAAACGATTAATTAATCGATGTTACATTGCATCGATATTTCATTACTAATGTGGTATTTCAAATCTATTAACAATGATAACGATTATTATATCATGGAATAACGTGATAATATTGCGTGTACCTGAGAAAGAGAAGAAAGAAAAATATCGAATGCTTGAAAATGACTCCTTTCTTCTTATTATTATTCTTCTTCGTGAAAAGGTTTCTATCCTAATAGGATGCCGATATAGTCACTGAAACGAAATTTACGAAGGTAACAGATAGCTCTTTTGCTGGCGTTCGGATAGAATGCCTGGTTGAAAGTAGCCAAGCTGAGAAATGCATTGCGCTTGGGTTCACGGGAGAGTGAGAGATTTCAAGCTCGGGAGACAGAGGCAGAGAAAGAGAGAAAGAGAGAGAGAGAGAGAGAGAGAGAGAGAGAGAGGGAGAATGAGAGAATGAGAGAATGAGAAGGGTTTGAAGGAGAAAAGGGAATAGAGGGCAAGGCATTATAGGTGGCTCATCGGTCGAAAGGTGCATTAGCATTGCTAATGACTTGTGGTCGTTACCGTCACACGCGCCGGTAGCAACCCACCTTTGCTATGCTTAGTGCTGTGAAGCACATTCGTTATGAACCCCGCAAAGTCAGCAGGTTTCCCTGCGTTTTCGGAGACTCGATGCTAAATAGGAAAGAGATATCAGAACTCTGTGTTAGCAACGCGTTTCCATCTTCCACAGGAAACTTTCTCAATACTCAACTTCGACTTTGTCTCCGGTATTAACGTCGTATAACTCGTCGTATTCGTATCGATCGATATAACGCGAACTCTTGTAAAACAACGTTCCTTTTTAAATCAAATGACTATAACGATCGTAAAACGTCGCTTACGTTCGTTTAAATAAATTGAAACAAATGCGTTTACGCGTTAAACGCCTACGTTCGATGATATTAAATGATACGAATTGTACGATGAAATTACCGTCGTAATTTTAAGTACAATCGGATAATGGGGATATATTTTCTACAAAATATTTCTGATACATAATATATATATATATATATATATATGTGTATATATATATATATATATCAATAAATTTTTAATAAAGTTTTTTTCGTCGTATTCACGATACGAAAAAAGAAAAAAATAATAATAATCTCTTTTTACCCGAAGCTGATGCACGTAACAGAATGAAATACATTGCCGCGTAACAGCCGTATACGTTATTTTACATTTTTATCTATCAATTTAACGAGAATAAATCATTTTACTGTGTGCGGCACCGCGTATTTTTCGAATTTTATCGATAATTTATATACTCGTTCTCGCAAAGAGAAAATTTCCATTTTGACGTTCACTTCGCAACTTGTCAACCGAGGGGGAACAAAAAAAATAAAAAAAAAAAAGGAGAGAAATAAATATGCGTGAACACCAAATATGATATTTATATAGTTTGTATAATAAAGTGATATTTACGTAAATAAAATGATAAAGCTGTTCTTCTTCTTCTTTTTTTTCCCTCGTCTGCTCGTTTTTCCTTTCAAAGTACTTAATTGAATTAATTCGACCAAAAAATAAAGAATAATTAAATCGAACCCCCCCGTCAAAAATCTTTCGAATGCGCGAAATTATTTTATTCGACCCTTCGGTACTCTCGAATTCCAAAATCATAGATCAATTTTTCATTGTAAAAACCGATCGGCAAATCGAAGTAATTGAAAATTTTTGTAAAAATAGAGTGGTTCCAGTTGTCAGTGAGTGCCATCCGTACTGGTCAGACACGTGGACAATGAAGTTGAAGATTGTTCCGGCACGTAATTACTTACTACTGTCCGCGTGAGTTAACGTAATTGTCAACCTTTATATCGTATTTTTTTTTTTCCATTCGTTCTTCTTTTTCTCCTTTTGTCGTAATATTTCTTTCGATCGTCTCCACCTCGCTTTTCTCTACTTTTATCTCGCTAAAGAAAATTATTTCTGACTTGAAAATAGATAAAAACGCATCGAAACGACATTACATCGAGATTCTTCCTTACATTTAATATCCTATATATTCGAAATTCTTACAATGGTATCCAACTCAATTTACAGTAGAGGAGGGAGAATTTTACGTTAAAGAAGATGGAGATAGAAATAGAGATAGAGATAGAGATAGAGATAGAGATAGAGATAGAGGAAGATAGAGGAAATCATGAAAGACGAATTTACGGGCTGTACGAGCGTTTTAACGGTGTCTGATCTCTGTGGGAAATCCCAAGCGAATGTGTTATGCAGTGACTCTGAAAGCAGAGAGATTGGTTCGTGGAGGGAAAGCAGAAGAACGGAACCATTCGTAAAAAATAAAAGGTAGAGGAAAAAACGAGCAAGAGGAGAATGTTCTCTCTCTCTCTCTCTCTCTCTCTCTATCTATCTATCTATCTATCTATCTATCTATCTATCTATCTATCTCTCTCTCTCTTCTGGCTGTCCGAATCGTGAAAGCGGAAAGCGGAAAGCGATTGCGATGGTTCAAAAATTTACCGAACGCGCGGACGCTTTCTTCTACAATTTTTTTTCTTTTCCTTCGTCAATTGAATTTACACGAGCGACTATTCTCTCCGTACAAAGCATTATACGATGATAATTTATGTGTATTATTCCCGTTGGAATTATTAATTTATTATTAACATTTTCCCAGGATCATCGGTATTTTCTCAAATTTACAAAATTTCTTCGCGAAATTGAATATCCACGGTATCATGTTAATCGTTCTCATTTTTCCCCTTGTCGCGCGTTACCTTTCTTTTTTCTTTTTTTTTTTTCTTTTTTTTTTTTTGAAAAATATTAAAAATCACAAGATAGAATTATTCTTCGAAAGTAAATGTACTCGCTCTCTATTTTTTTTTTTTTTTTATGTCATTACGAAAAAAATTATTTTTCAAATATTTGATTTTCATCCCCCGTAACGTACAAAAATACCTTTTAATGAAAAATATATCTATGACCACTATATAATCACTGGCTCATATATACGCATATATATATATATATGTAGGAATATATACGAATTTCTTCCTTCCTTTTACGTATGGTGTTATTGAACATTCCCGGAATTCTAATGTCGAATGTGGCATCGACTAAATGACCCGTGAAAATTCTTGTCGACCCTATCCGATTTTACGCAACTTCGAATCGTCCTACCTCTCCCTCTCCCCTCTCTCTCCCCCTCTCTTATCTTAACCCATCGACCATTTGGGAATGGTAGTAACTAGAAACGAGCGAGGCTTAAAAGTACAGCTGGGAAAAAGAATATGGAAAATCTGTATTATCCAACAACGAATCGTGCTCGTTCGAAGAATAGTATCGTTTGGAAAAAGCGAGCATCTCACAATACTTTCCCTGATTCGAATCAGAACGATATCGTTACGGTATCGATACGGTATTCTGGAATTTTTTTTTCCTAGTACCTCGGAAGAATGGCGGTTCATTTGACAAAAAGAAAAAAGAAAAAAGAAAAAAGAAAAAAAAACAGAAAAAACCGAGCGTGCAAAACGTGTCACGTAGTTTATCGATTTTATTTCAAAATAGCCTATAAATGGCTTTTGTAAAAATCATTTTAAAAATGTTTTCGTCGATGGGAAATCCGGGAATAAAATTCCCTTTTTTCTTTCTCTTTTTATACAAAAATTGAAATAATCCGTAAAGATATACAACAGGATGCATAATGGTGTATGCGTGTATGTATATATGTATTAGTTTGTATATTATAATACCAAAGATATTATAATTTCCTACCATCAGAATCAGACAGGCCCTTTCAATTTCAAAGAAGAGTATCGACAAGCGTGTTGGATGGAGTGTGAGGATAATGGCTATAAGCTCTTGAAAGCTCGCTTATACGTTACAGCCCTTTTCCGAAAGTTAACCGTTGAAGGACGATAACAGAGATAAAGCGGCATCGGTATATACATTTATAATACCGTATCACGTTATCTTGGCTTTTGGCCTGTGACCCTAACGAGAGTTACGTGCTGCCGGAAACACGTCTGTATATTCAACCAGAATTCCATAGCGTCTTCCTGTCTCCCGAGGTTAGAACTTTTGGGTGACAAACTTGATCCACAAACAGTTCTCTCTGTGTGTGTGTGTGTGTGTGTGTTACGTCTTAAAGAAAATAACATCTCTGATTAACTCTCTTTGTTATTTCTATTTTAAGCTATTACAGCTATTCGACATTATCGTTGAGAATAAATTTGAGGGTTTAACGTTGATCAAGGGACATATATATATATATATATATATATATATATATATTATTAATAAAATTGCAAGAAAAAGAAATAAGAAATAAGAATAAACGAAGAGAAAGCCAAAAATAAAGAAATAAATGAAAAGTAATCAAGACGCAAGCAAAGTTTACGTTTTTTTCTCTCTTTCTTTCTTTAGCTTCTTTGACGCGAAATGATAACGAGAAGAATACTGTTAAGATCCGTTGTCCATGTGGGTAGGGTGGGTAGGGTAGAAAAATGCTCGAGGCAAGGGGCAGATCTATCTTATCGCGATGTAAATCAAGCTTGGACTATGGAGTATGAAACCGAGGAAACGACTCGTTTCGTCGTCTCACTTCGCTCTAACGCGGCGAAACGTTCCCTGCGATGAAACGTAATGGGAGTGGGCGTTGCGCGTCGCCGCATTAACGCCGTGAAAGAGCAGCAAAATAATCAGAACGTCCCTCCACCTACTACCCCCTACCCCTCGTCCCCTGCTCTCGTCGTTGAAAGCATAAAGCGTTGGATGAGCGTCGATAAAAGTGCTAAGCTCGCTAGCTGCCGCTGGTGATGCCGTTGCTACCGCTGCTGATACCGCTACCCTTCTCTCGTTTCTCAGCCCAAGATTCTTTTTATGTTCACGAGAGAATCCTTTATGCTGATGCGCTTCATACACGCGCGGTTTATCGTACGGCTAGTGCAATGAAAAATATCCGATGTTGTTGCGCTCCCGTCGTAGTCGCTGCCATACACCCTCTCCTCCACCCCTTCCGCAACCCGCATCACGCATCTCAACGTTGTTGCTAGCTGCCGCGATGTTGGAATGTTGCGATGAAATGACGAGTGAAGTGACGAGAGAGAGAGAGAGAGAGAGAGAGAGAGAGAGAGAGAGAGAGAGAGAGAGAGAGAGGGGTAGATACGTACATCGATATTTCCTATCCAAAGCCAATCTCGTTCGTGGTAAATTATGATTATGACCGGGTTTTTACCTTTCTCTCTTTTTGCTTTTTAATTATTACTATTATTATTATTATTTCTTTCTCTCCCCTTTCTCTCCCACGACGAAGAAAAATAAAAAGTGTTCGAATGAAGTATCGCGATCGAAGGAAACTGGTACTTTCGATTGACGAGAAAGAGGGAATAATGAAATATTGCTTTGATTTATATATCTATATATAATAACTAATTAATATATATTGTATATCAATATTTTGTATGTCATTGCATATATATATATATATATATTTCGGAGTACAAACCATTCCATATTGGTAAGGATTTCACATGGTTATTGAAACTTCGAATATAGAATTATATGAAATAATTTTATGTTACTTAAATAAAAGCTATCGCGGGATTGGAATCGATCGATTGTGATCTGATTATTTTCAAATGCATAGTCCATAATACGTGGTTTCGAAAAATATCTAAATAGATACAGTGGCGTGATATAAGTTCGGTGAAAAGAGGATAACGTTCATACGCTCGACACGAAACGCGGAAGTGAGTCGATATGGGAAATAGATTTTCGTTATCGTCCACGTCCTTCGCGCTAGCCAATGATATAGCCTCCAACCCTCCACCCACACCCACCCCCTCAACCCACACCCCACACACCAATGTGGAAGCAGTGGTCGATTTCTTCACGGAAATTCAATATCTCCAAATGGTTTTTGACTTGTTATCGAGAATTGGAAAAATTTCAGCGGGAAATGGTGGTGGTGGAGGTGATGGTGGAAGGGGGAGGGGGAGGGATACTCTAGTACGAGTCGTTGTTTTTGTTTTTTTTTTTTTTTTTCTTCCATTGCTGTTTTTCGTTTCGTTTGTCTCAATGATATCTACCCGTAAAATTTCGTACTGGCGAATAAAGACAGTAAGTCGTAGTAGGATACAAAATACTCCTGGGCATTGTTAATCAAAAATCTCACGTCGTAGTGACTTCACAGAACGTAAACGACACGTTAGATAAATAATCGGTGCATGCTCTCTCATTAATTATCCGTCCCTTTCAGGATTTAAACCCCTGAGACATCTTGTTACTTCACGTAGGTACACGAATACATTATACTTTAAGAAATTTTACGTTGAAAGAAAAGAACGTAGAAAGTATAATGGAACGCCTCGGGTCGTTGGGGACGATAAAGCAAAAGTCTCCTATGCTACCGAAGAAAAGAAGAAGAAGAAGAAGAAGAAGAAAAAGAAGAAGAAGAAGAAGAAGAAAAAGAAGAAGTAGTAGTAGTAGTAGTAGTAGTAGTAGTAGTAGAAGAAGAAGAAAGAGATAAGAAAAAGGAGAAAAAGAAAGGAGGAAAAAGAAATTAAATGATTAACCTGCAAAAAAAACCTTTTCACTTCTTTGTTACTCGTAAAAGGAAACTCAATCTTGCGATAGTTAGATTCCTCCCATACTCTTTTCGTTAAGCTGTATGAGTTGCGAGTTGACAAGGTACGCGCTTCTTTGCTTAACGTAATTTAAGCATTTTAACAGGCAAATTTCTAAAGGATATTCTTCTTATAATAAAATGAAATTTTAACTTTAGGAAGGCTATCCCGTTACGAGTATACCTTTTTCTTTTTCCCCGTTTAATCAAACCAGGTCAATAGTTTAATGGTTATTATTAAAATTGAATTATAAAATTATAAAACGTACGAATATCCCCGAATTTTTCTTTTTTTCTTTCTTTCTTTCTGTTTTATTGTCCTCTCAACGATAAATTATTCCGCAACGTGTGCGCTATAAGAAAAAAGAAGAAATTCGAAGAGCCATCCCGGTGAATTCGAAACATAATTCATAGGAACGTATTGATACCCAATAATGGTCAGTTCTCAATCGATGACAGGGGACTTAGATAAGGGTTGAAATACATGGGCGGTGTATTTTCGATGAATTTTATGTACCAACCGATCGTAAACTCAGTAGCCCCGAGGGCGATATAAGCTTCACGTTTCTTCCATTTGAAATTTCGACGAAACATTTCTACCAACTCTCGTTTCCTCTGTCCTTTCTTCCTTTTTCCGTCGAATGCGTTTCGCTTGACTTTCAATTTCAAACTTGAGAGAGAAGTCCGATCGATCCGCGACATGTTACAGATCGTAAAATGGAAACGTCATTTTGAAGCCCCTCTCTCCCCTCTCCTCACTACACAAACACACACACACACACACACACACACACACACATAAGCCCCGTTACTCTCTTTCTCTTTCCATCGTCAAAGTAAATCCCGTGACGATGAGGGCGACGTGATACTTGACTGGTTTGTGCATCCGTCAGTTTTCCAAAAGATTCATATTTTGATTCAACATATTTATTAATATTAATAATAAGAATGTGATTTCAAAGAAAAAGAAAAAGGAAGGAACGGTTGATTATAAAGCATCGTATTAATTAAATATTATCGTACGGTCATCGTTCGCACGATAATTTTATTTAATTTCAAACACTAAAATACGACGGAGTTCCATGTTAGAAATTAATAGCGATGGCCGAGTTAGATCGATTCAAGCCTCCGCTCTGTGAATTCAATCAGTCGAGTCGAATGAAATTGGACTTAGTTCGTAAATGCATTCGCATAGGGAAAGTCAATCGATCGTTTCACACGCGCATTTACCTACGCTGTTTGCGCTTCGCACTTTCTATCGCGGTCGTTAGCTTCGCCCGTGTCGATCCACGCATAAAAAAAAATAAATAAATAAAAAAATAAATAAATAAATAAATAAATGAAATAAATGAAAAAATAAGAGAAGAAAATTTTTTTATTAGAGAGGAAAAAGAACAACGACAAAAAATAAATTATTGAATAGAAGAAGAGGAAGAGGAAGAAAAACGTAAATAAAGGATAGCTTTATGATAAAATATCGTGTCCTTAGGAACAAAAGGGAGAGAGATAGAGATAGATAGAGGGAGAAAGAGAGAAAAAGAGAGAGAGAGAGAGAGAGAGAGAGAGAGAGAGTTTGACTAGACGCGATATAAGTATAAATACGGCGCTCGGTAGTCAAGTACTGACCTAGTTACACCTTAACTACTCCTCCTATGTTAATTTAACGAAGGCAAAATGCGCGGGCAGCCTCTTATCGCAACGGGGGTAACTCCCACTCCAACCCCTTTTTTCTTTCCATCTCTCTCTCTCTCTCTCTCTCTCTCTCTCTCTCTCTTCAAGTGAAACATTCTATGTAAAGTGGGCCCTCCTACAGCTCCACAAAGCGGCGCGTGCTATGTCAATGAAATGTTACGTGAATTCAGTGTGCCGGTAGAAAAAAGGGAAGAGGGAGGGAGGGTGGGTGGGGTGGAAGGAAGGTTCGAGGAGGGTGAACCTGTGTAGAACGTTCAAGATAAACGTCGCTGCTCGTGATGTTATGAAGGGAGAAATATAGGAGATCGATAGCCACTGCTGTGGTGCCGATAGACACACCAACAAAGAGACTGAAAGAACTGATATTGAAGTAGATAGGTGTATAACTTCTCTCTCTCTCTCTCTCTCTCTCTCTCTCTCTCTCTCTCTCTCTCTTTATTGCTCTTTTTTAAAAATATATTTCAGCTTCAGAATAAACCGTTCTATATTTTATTAACGATTTTTGTCTTTCTTATTACTTTTATTCTCTCTCTTCATTCATCTTCCTTCTTTCCCTCCCCCCCCCCCTTTTTGTGCTTCGATTTTCTTCTTCTTTTATTTTATACGAAATTACGGTAAATCGCACGATACGGATTGACGTTGTTCTAGGGAAAAATTATTCGAAGGATTTTCCGAATTTCCCCGTTAATTAAGGAGCGATCATTTTCTTTCTCGTGCCTCCCGCTCTCCCCTCCCTCGACACCCACAATCCTAGTTAATCAAAAATGAAATATTTATTTTTCACCTGTTATCACAATTCATGCAACGATAAATACATACACGCGTTAACCATACACACATACATACATACATACATACATACATACATACATACATACATATTCCTCTGACTAATGGCTTAGAATTTTTTTTTCACTTTTTTAGACTCGCAAAGGAAGTTAAAAAGGAAGACAATGTAAGGGAAGGTTGTTGTGTATACCCTCTCATAAATCATCGGAACGAAAGGGAATTTGGAAATGGTAAGAAGAAAGAAAGAGAGGAAGAAGGATAGAAAGAAAAGAATAAAAATATATAAGACGAGTAGATCGATACGAGAGCGAGAAAAGAATATACCTGTCCATTTTTCTTTTTCACGTATTTTCAACACTCTAAAACCGACGACGCACGTTACGTTTATAGGACGCTTTATGTTTGTCCGATACTCACCAGTATTCTTCCCTCTCTCACGTGCCTCTCACTTTCACCACTCGTTGAAGAATCCGACTCGTCACGCTACTACTTCCTGTATCTCTCTCTCTCTCTCTCTCTCTCTCTCTCTCTCTTTTTCATTCTCTTTCTCTCTTTCTCCATTCTCTTTTCCTACCTTGCTTCCCTTGCTATAGCTTCGCGCGTTTTTTTTTCTCCCTCGCGCCTTGTACAGATCTATTTCCTTTCTTTTCCTTTTTTTTCTTTCCTTTCTTTCTTCTTTTTTCTTTTCTCTTCCCAACCCCCTCAATCCCCTCTCCCACCCACCAGCAATGCACGGACACCGTTCTAAAGTTCTCTTATCTTCTTTTCTTCGGTGTTCTCTCTCTCTCTCTCTCTCTCTCTCTCTTTATCTCTCTCTATCTCTCTCTATGGCTATATATTTTTCTCATATTTCTCTTCTCTCTCTTTCTCTCTCTCTCTCATACATCGACACAGAACCTTTTTACAGTAGCCCATTGCCGATCGCTATAGTTACGGAAAAAAGGAAAACCGTTTATGGTGTCAAGTACAGGCAATGGCCGTTAGCGGCCTTAATCATTTTTATCGATCGAATCTTTTTCCTTTTTTTTTTTTTTTTTCGTAATCGAAGACAACGAGAGTATAAGGTTTCGTTTTCAAATATATATATATATATATATACACACACACACACACACACCACATACATATATAGATATATAAAGAGAAGGTAAGTCGAAAGGGGTTTTCGGGGGTAGTATCGGACAAATCGTATCTCTGAAAAATTAACCAGTCACGTCGTACCCGGTAGCCCGTTTTGCGAATAGGAGCTGCGACTCGCCCTAATACAGATTTATTGCCGTCTAAGAGCCGGAGCTGGGCGTCCTAATACAGGTATTACGCTGACGCAGGCACCAGGAATTTACACGAAATTGGAGGTAATTTGTAGGAGTCGAGCTCGTTCGACCTTCCGCTCACCCCTCTGCCTATGGTCCGTATTCCTTTCTCTCTCTCTCTCTCTCTCTCTCTCTCGAGTACACACGTACACACAAACACGTCTATACACGAACGCGTATCCTCACCCTATCTTCTATTACGTGTGCTTTCTCTCCCTCTCTCACACTCTCTCTCTCTCTCTCTCTCTCTCTCTCTTTCTCTCTCTTACTATCTCTCTTTCTCTCTCGGATCCGTGGAGCGTTGTGGCTGCCTCCTGTGCCCGTTTGCCTACGGCTCCAGTAACCCATCCTCACGATATGTAACTCCAGCAAAGGCTATCTAATTGAATGCACCTGCTATAGGTGCGGGGCACATACGCTTCCTAATTTATGATACCTCCCGTTAATTAAAATATGGTCATTCGATATAGCCACAAACAAAAGATTTATACTTATATCCCAGAATTTTTTTTTCGCTCGATCGACCCTGATCGACGAACCGACGATATAACTTACGTCGCCTTTGGAAAAATCATTTTTAGGTTTAGATCTCGATTGAGGATTTTTTAAACGTTGATTGACATCGATTCTTTACATTAAACATTAATTTTCGTTTGTTAACAAGCGACGACAATAGCGTCTCGTACGAATATCTCAAAAAAGCGCGAATTGTTTCGTCCGGAACGATCGAAACCTCATCCGCCTGTTTTCGATTTTTGCGGTTCACAAAAATCCCTTCAACTATGTTTTTCCCGTGTGGACGCATTGTTTATGATGGAGGGAATAAAGAGATAGAATGAAAAGAAGTAATAAAATAGAGAGGATTTATTCATCGGATGGAACGGCTTTAAAGGTTATAAAGCAATAAAAAGGGGATAGCGTACCGCGAGTACCAGGCCCCCCCCTCCCTCCCTCCCTCCCTCCCTCCCTCCCTCCCTAGCAGTACCGGCGTGCCATGAATTTTTGAATTTAAGCAGAAAATATTCCGGCACCGATACGAATTCGGATGGAAACAATTATGGCGCAACAAAAAACACGCCTTTATTAACGTTCGTTTATAACGGAGAAAGATGGGAGATAAAGAGATGGAAAAAGAGATAGAGAGAATGGAATTCGTTTCTATATGGGGGTGGGGCAGGGGGTGGGGGATATGGCAAAATGACCACGGTATCCGACGGAAACATTGGATTATACCTGGGCGATATCATTGTTCTCCCTTACCTCGCATGCTTCGGCCCAAGACTAGGGTCATACATGGAGCTGGCCGTGATGTCTTCATTGGGGATTTCACCGCTCTCCATGCCCAGAGCGTTGGTGCATTGTCCTGAAACAATTGGAGGGGCTACATTAAACCGGAGAGATCAATGTCAATCTGAGTAGGTCGTTAACTTCCAACCGATTGTCGTGGTGCTTATGGTACAAGTGGATCAAGACGAGAGAGAGAGAGAGAGAAAGAGAGAGAGAGAGAGAGAGAGAGAGAGAGAGAGAGTGTGTGTGTGTGTGTGTGTGTGTATTTCCAATGCGAAATCAATTAAGCGAATGCTTTTCGTGAATTCGTAACGTGATTCGTGATCGTAATCAAAGTACGAAGGAGATAACGAATTTGAAATATAGATGATACGTTATCATGCCTAGTTTTGTTATATTCCGTACGAAGCTAACGTTAGGGAGGAGGTAGCGTTAGAGACAGCAGGACAAGGGTGTAACGATGAAAACGTTGGGAACACACAGGTAGGCAAAGTCCATGATAAATCGTCGAGTTTGCAGGGAAGTCATGTACAACTCGAGCGAACGAGCAAGCGTGCGAGTGAGAGAGAGAGAGAGAGAGAGAGAGAGTGAAAGATAAAGAGTGGAGGGGTAGTAGCAACAGCAAGTTGCGATACGCCGTTGCACTTAAGCTACGGTTCTGCAGTTACGTGGCAAAGTTTCAAAATTGCAGAATGCAGCGGACGTGGGATTAGCCGGACGGCTCTTCTCGCGACCTATCCTCCTGGTTTACCTTCGCACACTCTCTACCCGATTCTCTTTTCTTCCCCTCCTCGCGCTATCTCCTCTCATATCGTTTCCCATACTACGCCATCGGAATATAACTTCGAGAGTATTTCTAACAATGCTTTACGTTTCACCTAAACCCCAGAATGTGCATGGATATACCATAGATGCATGGAGATTTCTCCATGTATTCCGGTCGAAACATAGCGACTTGCGGCAACGTTTCCTATACGTTCCAGCCTAATTACAACAAAAGTAACTTCAATGGTAAAGGGTATAGGTATCTAGTCCCAGATCAGAAATCGTTCCTGAAGCGCCATTGTGTCTTGAGCGACTAAACTAGCTGTTGTGATATGCAAGCCTTTCGTTAAACTCCAACGAATATTGAAGTTCCCTTACAAATGGGTGAGGTACTTATAACATACTACTCAACTAGTCTCACTAGTTATTCTCGCTAAGCTTATGTATTCGTAGAGCTTAGGAATAATCCGGAGAAACTCGCGAAATTTCTCGTATAATTCAACGTGTGATTTTTGAATTTGGATGGGAATAGAAACTCGAATCCGTTGGATGATGGAATCAAAGATTTGCACATAATCCCCGATATAAGTATGTTTCGAATATTTAATAGTATCTCACTCTATATATCGAGTATAAACGAAGAAAGTTCAGTTTCGTTGTACGGATTGATAACCATTACGAAGCCACGCGGCTGGTCTCATGTCCCAAGGCAATAAGTCACTTTGACGTGTCGCGACGTTCTAGACGCAACGCGTTTTAACACGTCGCGTGCATAACAAATGGTCCGAACGAATCGCGACACGATCGATATGTTGCCATCACACGCGGAAGTCGTATGTATACGTGTGCTCCACGTCATTGAACGAGATCGATAGGCGGTGGACCGGTATGATATTTTAGAACGCTTTTGCGTTATACGACGATGGATTGTTGCGTTGCCTTGGAAAATACTAAAGCGCGACGATTGAATTCCTTTGATTCTCTCTCTCCCTCTCTCTCTCCCTCTCTCTCTCTCTCTCTCTCTCTCTCTCTCTCTCTTTCTCTCTTGGGATATTATCGATTTCGAGTTAAGTCGATTTCATTAATACCCATTACGTACGATTGTACACTTGTTCCTTGACTTACGCGAAGTGTTCGTTTCATTCGATTTCAAGTTTTTTTTACCTCTCTTTCTCTCTCTCTCTCTCTCTCTCTCTCTCTCTCTCTCTTTCTTTCTTTTTATTTTTTAATTTTTTTCCTTTTTCGCGGGATAAAAATCGCGTTAAAATGAGGTCTATCGGTACGAGAAAAGAATGGAAGAAAATTTACTACGTTATCGACAACGCAGTAAATTCAATAAAGATTAGAGCGGAACATATATATATATATATATATATATATATATATATATATAATATTTTCTGACCGCGTGAAATTAGATCGTGTAAACAGAGAACGTATATAAAAGTAGCGTGTAAACGGTTGATATAATTTATCGCCAGTGAAAAATATTGCGTAAATCAACGAACGGGGTTCTACATTAATTCGTTGTCACTGAAACATATGAGAATTTATAATGCGATAGAAATTCAATAGGATTATGAGGTGTAAATTAATAAGATTTTTTTTCTTTTTTATTTTTAATCCTTTCGATATTTTACTCGGTCTTGTCGACTCGCTTGAACGAAGTAAAAGGAAAAGAAAAAAGAGGGACAAAGAGAGAGAGAGAGAGAGAGAGAGAGAGAGAGAGAGAGAGAGGGTGAGAGGGAGTAACAAAAATTAAATATAACAAACAAACAAACAAAACAACACAAAACAAAAAGAAAGAAGTATAACGAGGAGGAACGAGCTCAGCCGCATAGGCACAGAGCCACGCGAGAACGATTTAGCACAATGACACTCGGCCGTTCGTCTGCGTCTGAGCAGCTATTAGATAGTATTGTTAATTCATCGTGCGGCTGACATTTCATTTGCGTGGGTACAATGGCTCTCCAAGCTGGCAGATGCGTGCGAGACTCCGTGCGTCCGTTTTATAAGAAGCGTTCACTTTGCTTTCGAGCTTGGAAAAAGGGATAACTTTGTATAATTGTAAATCGACCGTAATATGGACGTAGCTGGATTTGTTTTTTTACTCTTGACGAACATCCAAGTAATAATGGAACAAAACGTTTTATCTCGTTAAACTACATCTCGTAACCAATATGTTGTTATAATTGAAACTTTCATTCTGTCCCATTAGTTTCAATAACTGTTTAGTATTCCAATATTATAAATGATAGCGAACGGCATAAACCAAAACAATCGATGTATAAGTTCTTGTGGCTAAATATATATATATATATATATATATATATATATATATATATATATATGAAATATTCATAATACTGATAATGGTAGAATTATTAATC
>OU426863.1:5348286-5360786 GCA_911387685.1 Dolichovespula media | reverse complement strand
TAAACATCTCTCTAATGTAATATAACTAAAGGATATTTATTCTTTTTTCCTGTAAAATTTAAAATCTTATTATAGTAAAGTAAGAAACTAAGGTATCTAGTTCTAATCGTAAGGAAGTTTAAAGTTTCATAAGAACTCGAGAGTTTAATGTCGTGATAGCAGAAGGATAAGGATCTGGAAGGCGTCGTGAGCTTTACCTTTACCTAAGCTTCTATTACGGTTGGCTTGTTTTCACGGCTTACTCTCTCTCTCTCTCTCTCTCTCTCTCTCTCTCTCTCTCTCTCTCTATCTATCTATCTATCTCTCTCTGTCTAGTTTATTCCTTGGAAGCATTCAATGGTAATACATAAAATGGATCCACCGTATCAGTTACACCAATTTATGTACACCTGACTGTCCGACCAGTCGTCCGTCCTGATTCGCTTTATTAACATTTTAAAAATAATTATACCGAAAGTAGATTAAATTTTGATTGGTATGATATTGAAAACGAATATAAAATTGTTTATAAACCGATTCGAAAAAATATCGTATAAGCTAATAAATGAAATAAACAATGGCCATTGTCAATTATCAATTATATTATAAAACGTATTTCGAAACGTAAATTAAATTTATTCGTTTGGACGATTAATCGATTGGGAATAATTACAACAAAAGGGAAAATCTTTTGAAAGGAGACTCGTTTACCTTTTGTTCGCACGCAAGAATACATAGCTGTGCGATAATTAATTAAGCGTTCAATGCTTATCGTGTCAATTGTGTTTCGGTAAAGAAGCTATCGAAGAGATAAGCACGGCGAGTAAGCGTGAACATGTGTTCGCAATAGGTACCTTTTGATCACGAGGCCAATCTGCTATCAGCTATGCTGCTGCGTGATCCAAAAGAGTTTCGAATACGTTAATGATCTGCATTCACGCTTCGATAGGCTATACATGTTGGATTTCCGCCAATTGTGGCGGCAATTAGTGGAATTCATGGGAACGTGTTTAGCTCATCAATTGTGTCAAATAATCCATCCTACAATGAATGTGTTTATACTAGTTGAAACTCACTTTTGGAAATTACTATGTCGAAACTCATTTGATTTTATTTTAATGCTTATATTTATATATATATATATATATATATATATAAATAATATAAATATATAATATAAATATATAAATAATATATATATATATATATATATTATTGTATATAGTCGCGTAAATATACGTCAGTGTATTTGCAAATGTATTCACGTTTAAGGCTGATTATCTTTTTCCTCGAAATGTTGATTACTAAAGAAAAGAAAAAAAAAAAAAGAAAGAAGAGAGAGAGAGAGAGAGAGATATAAAAAGAACAAAAAAACATAAAAAGAAATATAAAAGTTAACGATTATGGTAAATTACTGTCAGGCAAGTTTTGTTAATCATCCTTTTACGGGCTCTGAGAAGGCAGTCCTTCGGGCGAATGTAAAGTCGACAAAAGGAACTGGGTTTACATTGCGATCCTAACGTTTCTTCGAGTAGCTATCCAGCAATTATATCAGATATTTGCGAGCAAGGAAAATGGCCCTTTATGACGACAGTCTAGAAACTTCGGTAACGTTCGTGAAACGACGTAATACCCCCTATAAAGTCGATTTTCTAAGAAAATACACGAGAGAAGATGTTGCTTCTTTTGTAGAATTTTTTTCAAGAAATTGCTCGTTCTCTCTCTCTCTTTCTCTCTACGGTTTGTAAAAATGATATATATATATATATATATATATATATATATATGTATAATAATAATAATAATAATCATAGAAATGTAATATATTTTTCAAGATTCAGACAATATTCCAATTGAAAATTCCAATTGATTTTACCTTTCGAAATCTAAAAACTTTAGATTTCATCGGATCGAGATTATAAAAAATAATAAAAAGAAACGACCGTTGATAAAACGTATCGGAATGGTCGTACTGATTTTCTTGGAAGTTTGACAACTACGAGGGTAAGTTCTGACCGGTCATTTGGTATAGCCATAACAATCCTAGGAGTTCTTCGGTCCGTGATAGCCAAGAGAAATAATTTGAAATTCTTGCCGGACTACGGTCGGACTACGCGCGATTACATCGGGTACACGTACGAGTTTGAATTCGGGAGAATCCTATCGGAGTGGTACGTGAAAGGCGTGAGTGGTTCGTCGGTCTATAAAAGACGAGGTCTCTCTCTCCCTCTCTCTCTCTCTCTCTCTCTCTCTCTCTCTCTCTCTTTCTTTCTTTCTTTTCTGAAGGTGCGAGAAAATGGTATAGAATATACTATATACTTACATACACACATACATACATACATATATATATATATATATATATATTCGTGTGTACATAGATATATATGTATATATATAGCAGTTAGGGTAGAAGCTCAAAAGGAGAACTTAAACGCGGAATAGAGTCGAATAGGTGGCGCTCGTCCGGTGCTTCGAGCCGTTCCGCCGATTTAATAACGTAAATTGTGCGCGGCTTGCTTTAGCAGTTCTGTCACGAATTTTTCTAAAGCACACTATCGAGTGTTCGGGTTCCTGCCGGGAATACAGAGATCTCTCCCTCGGGCCAGGAACGGCTAGGACGTTTCACGGGCCCGTTCCCGTACCTTCTTTTCTGCTCATCCTTTTTTCTTCCTCCTCCTCCTCCTCCTCCTCCTCCTCCTCCTCCTAGTCCCACCTCTTCCTACACCACCTCTACTTCTTTTTTTCTCTTCATTTTCTTTTTATTTTCACCTCTTCTACCGACTCCTCTCGTCTCTCTTGCTTTTCTTTCCTCCATACATATCCGTTCCTTGACGTCACTCGAATATACACTCGGTCTATTCGGGTGACAGGGCAAGCACGACGAGAGAACCGAACGACGAATTGCACCCTCGCATCAACGTGACTCGCATTCGCGTGCCTTCAGGCTAATATGGCCAGCACGATGAAGAAACACGAAACTCGAACCGACTCGTCGTCTTCTGGTCTATATTAAGTCAATACGCGTATCTATACCCTTTGCCCTTAATTGATCCATTTTATAGATATTTTTATAATGTTCTATTTATTACGTCATTATAAGATATGTATAAATAAATATATATATATATATATATATATATATATATATATATATTTTTTTTTCTATTTATATTCGGTCCTTTTCGGACGAGGACAGGTTTGATAGAAAAGTCGATGACCTCGTTGAGTAACACGAAAAACCGGTCACGTATCGTCCGTTCGGACGCTCGGGATGATTGACTTTTCCAGGGATAACAAGCGCCACTTCTATCCTTCTTCCTTTCGTATCGTCGACCATCGCCGAGGCCGATCCTTATCGGCCTTGTTCGGTCTCTCGACTGGATTCATTCTTGCGAGAAACGATCTTATTCCCCCCCCCCCCCCACCCCTATATCTTATCCCTTTTCCTTTCTTTTCTTTTTTATTTTGCGAGTGACGATGCTTTTGAAAAATAATAGGAAGTAGAATACGTCCAAGTGGAGACGTCGCTTTAACATTAAAATATCCCGTATTATTATCATCAATTGTTATTCTTCATATCGTTCACTTCAGCCATCTACCATATTACTTCATATTTGACTTCTCTGCCTATATCCTCATCCTTCCTCCCCCCTCCCCCCTCCCCTCCCCCTCCCCGGCCCCAACCCACCTCACTATTTCTCACTCTCTTCTTTCTCCGCTCCTTTCGGTCCTCATCTGGTTACCACCACGTCGCTGGAATACCTCTTGTACCGTCAAAACTTCACTTCGTGAGAGTTTCTAGGACAAAAGGAACCCGCAAGGTTCAGACCCGAAGTTTCCACAAGTTAAACCGAACCCAGTGGTATGTATGTCTATGGTCGATCAAGGGAACCGTGGAGCAATCGGGTAAACGAGAGCCGCGTGCCATGTTAGGAACAACTTAGTAAGAGATCACCACAGAGAGGTCTAACTTGAATTTTCGTTAATTAATTTTTAAGTTATGCAGTTGGTATCTCTTCTTTCCTTTTTCTTTTTTATTTTATTTTTATATTTCTTTTGTCTCGATATATTAAAAACAGCCCTCAAATTATTGATCCATACGCGGGCGTTTCAACATATTCTCGTTTATTGTAAAATAACCGAATAAAATTATATCGTAGACTTTGTAATAATGTTTTAACATATGCAAACGATTACACGGAATAAATTAGCAACTATAATGTCGTAATGGCGGATATAATTGTACTTTGATACGAGTAATAAGTTATCGTATCGATAATATTGTAAGTTAGGTTTAGCGTGACTCACGATGGACGGTTAAAGTGGCGTGAAAGATCGTACCCATAAAATGGGAGAACACTTAGAAACGTTTTAGTTTTCTCAACGGTCGCGGTCTTATAAAAACGTCATAAATATGCAACAGGAAGATCCGATGTGCGTCGGCTTTGTTCTGAGAAGGCAGTTACCTTTCCCGGTCGCACGTTTTGTTTTACATAAACCTATGTATCAGAAATACGGCTTGGCCATTTCGAAATACTATGGGGGTAACGTTTTTATGTTATCTCTGTGTGTCCACGTTTCGTCCTCCCCAGGTTTTAACTTTGTTTTCGTAAACATCAAAAAGCTTTCTCCGAAGTTTATGTGAGAGGTTTATGAAACCAAAGTGACGGTATCCGCGTGGACGAAGATTTAACGAAGACGAACGATGCTTTATTTACGCAAATTTGAGAATAGAGAATGCACTCGATGAGATATTACTTTCGCTGGGAAGAAAAAACGAAAAATAAAAGGGGGTGGGGGAGGGGTAAAGAAAGAAAAAAAATAAGTTACCTAATGACTATTTAATGCAATCATCCGTGAGATAACTGTGGAAACTATTCCATTATTGTTTTCGTTCAACCGAAGCAATTACTTCGTGGCTCTATCAGCTGCGCTTGTACGATTCACTTGGGAGTTAATACAACGACTATTACTATTTGAGTCTTTCTCTGTATTTTGTTTTGCTTCCGATGTTTTTGAAAGAATGGTGGCGGAACAATCGATCGGCGCGTAAATTTAAACGCGAAAGCCTGGAGGGAGCAGCGTCCACTCGTTATGTTTCTGACAAATAAACTCAGGTTTCGTTGCTTGTGTTGACCATGAAATGTAGCGCGCTCGTGCGCGCGCGCTTGTGTTTTATTGTCTGACAATAAGTTTGTTTTGTTTTGTTTTGTTTTCTTTTTTGTTTTTCCAAATTCATTCCGTCCTCGTTGCATTCGTACGCGTCACCGTATAAATTCAAAAGCTTTACCTACGTGTTATGAACAAAACAACGGAGAAGTCAATGGCTATAAATTATTTTCAAAAGCGTGAAATGAAATCTATCGAAGCAGTCATTCGCGCTACACTCGTGATACTATATACAGTCATCTATCTGTGTGTCATTTACTATAGCCCCCTCCCCCCTACACACTCCACCCAATTCCACCACCTAACAACACCACCAAGTCAATATCTCACCCAATAACCCCCATTCCCATCCACTCTTCTCATTCGAACTCAACACTTTCAACCCATCGACACCCACTTATTGTCCTCCCCCTCAGCCACCCCATTTCCAACCAACACACACGCACATCCCACTCATTGCCGCCCACCTTTCGAAGCTTACCGACCACCACCCAACAACTATCATCACCCACCCATCCATAACTGCTCCACTATTACCATCCATCTATCACCGCCCATTTACCACTACCCAACTAGAACTCCTCATTCATCACCCTCCAACTATCACCATCCACTTATCACGGCCCAACTATGACTATTCAATTATAACAACCCAACTATTACTGCACAACTATCATCGTCCATCTATCACCGTCCATTTACCACCGCCGAACTATAACCGACCAACTATCACCACCCACTCATCACCGCCCAACTATGACCATTCAATTATCATCGCCCAACTATCACCACCTATCCACTCATCGCCAACCAACTATCACCACCTACCCATTACTGTCCAACTATTACCAGCCACCCACGATCGCCCACCCACCACTGTACGCCCATTACCGTCAATAACGCCCTCTTACCAACAACCGCCAACCAAACTTCTCTTGGAAACTTCCCCTTTCCCCTTCACCCCCGCCAGCCCGCATTCGAGGATTACCCACTCCTCTACTTTATAGTCACGCTGATAAAATAACGCCACCCACAAACTAATCTTTTCCTCAAACAGACACGGTCAGATGCTTTCTAGCGGAGAATAGATAATTAGCGCATTTGAAATGCAGTGACACAGAATTTGTCCCCCCTCTCTCTCTCTCTCTCTCTCTCTCTTTCCCTTTCTCCTTTATTCGGCCGAAGAGAAAATTGAATAAAAATGAATCGAATAGTATTACTTTGTTCGTATCTGCCTTTTTACATATGGCCGTTCTCTTATTATGTCCTTCGTGTTCAGAACCGAACACGTTCACATTATCATAAAAATCAATGAAGTATAATTCTTATACGTCCGATGGAAACAAGAGAGACAGAGAGACAGAGAGAGAGAGAGAGAGAGAATATGAGAGAGTGAGAGGGGGGTGAGATGTGATATGATTATAATAAAAGTACGTTTGTATACCTTGAAAGCGAAAGATTGATAAGGAAAATAAAATTAAAAAGTATATTACCTATTGTACGGAATCTCTGTTCTGTGAAAGGAGCTTAATGTAAAAATGTAGAAAAAAAGAAATGATGAAAAGACACGGATTGAGTGAGTGAGAGAGGTAGTAAAAGAGAGATCGAAAGAGAGACAGACAGACGGACAGAGAGAGAGAGAGAGAGAGAGAGAGAGAGAGAGAGAGAGAGAGAGAGAGAGAGAGAGAGAGAGAGAGTAGAGAGGAGTGAGACAGAGAGATAGAAAGGAAAGTAGAAAATCGGTAGAACCCTTCTGTAGACTTTTTGCCTCGACTACTGCCGAATATCGTCTTGGTCCCGACGATATTTTTCCATCGGTCTTTTCCTCGAGCTGCAGGTGACTTCGACGAAGAGGACGCTCGCCGAAGACGGTTTTCATCTTGAATCTTGAATCGTTTTCCAATACGTAGGACTTATGGATATATACCTGTTCGGCAGCGATTTCACATTCCCCCGTCTATTTTATTCGAAGTATCCCGACGGTGGGTGCTATTAAGATGGTAGAGAAAAAAGATGACGCAGGGGATGTAGGAAAGAGAGAGAAAATCTCGAGGTGAAAAAGATAGCACCGATGGTCCTGACAAAGAATGAATGAAAGAGAAAGAGAATGAGAGAGAGAGAGAGAGAGAGAGAGAGAGAGAGAAAGAGAGAAAAAGACAGAAAGAGAGAAACAGAGAAAGAGAGAGAGAGAGAGAGAGAGGGAGGGAGGGAGGGTGAGAGAGAAAGAAGGGGTGAGAAGAGTTAACCGAGCGGCATGTACAACTCGCGAATGGATGCGTTCGCATATTGCCCGGCAAGGCGGAAAATTAAGAGATTGGCTCTGGTTGTATCTGTGCGCGCGCGCGCGCGCGGGGGTGGGGGGAGAGGCCGCGTACGTACGCGCGTATATATTTGTGAATATGTACGCGTATGTGTGAGCGAGGGAACGAGAGAGAAAACGAATGGGATTCACCGACTGTCCGGAGGACACGAGAACTATAGAATTCAATTATCTTTCTCTTCGAGGCCGTCCTAATTAAATACTCAATCCTATCATCGGATGCGTTTAGCGTTCGTCGCCCGTTGAATTTAAATCCTTCCGTATTTCACTTTTTCCTTTTCTCCGTTCTCATTCTTCTTTTTCTTTGTCCCCCGCTCCCCGCGCTCCCCTCCCCCCTTTTATATCATCCTTTTTCTTTTCATTCGTTTCTTTCGTCAATCGTACCAAGGCGGACAGAGAAGATAACCGTAAGAAAGAGAGAGAGGGAGAGAGAGAGAGAGGGAGAGAGAGAGAGAGAGAGAGAGAGAGAGAGCACTCTTACACATTTTCACGAGTTTCACTCGATGTTATATTCGTACCATTAATATGAATTTGCAAACATTAAATAACGATGAACGGTAGAACGTTTGGGTACACGTTTTATTTTGCGCATTCCATTTGCTCTCTTTCTTTCTTTCTTTCATTTTTTTTTTTTTTTTTCTAATCTATACTACCAGCATGCACCACGACGCAAGGACGATTTTAAAACGTACTTAATATTTTCCGATGGTTAATGGATAGGTATAGTTATACGTCAACTTTTGTTGTTTAACCATTCGCTTTTAATAACCAACGAGAGAAATCTTAATCCCTCGATGATAAATAATTTCTACGCATGCCTAAATCCTTTCTAGCTTATTACTTACTCCTAGGTGTACACGGGGATTAAAACTTCCCTCACATTTGCGGCCGTACCATACCGGTGAGTGTACACCGTATATCGCATTATGTATGTACATATACTTGATTTCTGCATTCGCTAACACTAACGTTAACTATTAACGAATAAGGAAACTACCGGACGTATTATGAGCTTTAGATTTGAGGTAAAACGAAAATATTGGGAATTACAAAATAGAATAACGAGAATGAATTTTAATATTTATACCATTTAAGCTTCCCCCCCCCCCCCCCGTTCCCCCCGTACCACGCCCCATTAAGCCCTTAAAAGGAAAAGTCGTAGAACGAATTTGAGACGAAAATATTATCAGATCAATTTAGAGGTTGATTTCATACTCGTAAAAAGTCCACGTATATCGCGTGCTATCAAATATTCCAGTCAAAAGATAAAAAGTAAAAAAAAAAAGAAAACTAATTTTCTCTTCCCTCCAATCGTATCGTTTTCATAATTTCGAGTTTCGATAACGTTCGATCTCGTCAAATTGCCTTCGAGAGAGAAAGAAAAGTTATTCGACAGTCTGTCGAGCTAACGAACGCTATTGAACTAACGAATACGAAAATTCGCTATCGTTGATATTCTAAAATATTCACAGAGAAAGAGAGAGAGAGAGAGAGAGAGAGAGAGAGAGAGAGAGACCGGTTGCAAGAGCGAGTATTAGATTTCATTTAACTTTAATTTACCACCTACGGGCTGTCGAAGAACGTTCGTTCTAGTATTGCTAATTATACATTTTACAGGCAAGGTTTACCATTGGGTAATTATTTCGCCCTCGATATAAGCGGTGTATTATCGGTATTAGCATTTCGCATATTCCATCGATGCATAGATAGATGTATTTCTAATGGCGCTTTGCGCAGGTTCGATCTGATAGTACCATAAAAGCATATTAATGACGCTCGCTTTATCTCTCCTGCGAGATCTTCTTGTACATACGAATTTTGACCACTCCCTCCCCGAACCACCACTACGCTCTCGCTAATAATAACACACAAAGAGTGAAACAAGGGAAAGGACGAAAAGAAGAAAAGAAAAGAGTTTACCTTCGAACGAGTCGACAAGAAATTTTCCTACGTTTAATTTCATTAAAATAATATCGGATTTGCATAAAAAATTCGACAAATGAAAGCTCAGCTTTGAATTATGAAAAACTTGTGGAACGGATGATGATGTAAGAGATGGAAAGAAAAAAAGGAAAGGAAAGAAAGAAAAATCTCGAATCCGGACTAAAGTCATGGAAAAAAAAAAAAAAAAAAAACGGAGCGAATTGTAAAAAAAAAAAAAAAAATCGTAGAACTAGCAATTTTCCTTCAAAGGGTTTGAATAATGCTATAATGTAATAGGGTCGAAGACTAGACGCGTTATTACCAGTTCGTGAGGAAAGAGTTACGATCGAGAAATTTGGCTACCAGCCAGGAAGAGTGGAGTCTCGAGAGTGGTGCCCAAGCTGATCAGCGTAACGCTTCTAATTCGAGAAAAGAGCTTCCATAGAGCAACTCTATACCTTACTAAAGTTTCTTTTTAACTTTTATTAAGAAGCAACCTATTTGACCGGTATATAGCGAATAATAAGGTCACATAGAAAATGATCTTAGTTGATCTATGTATAATAAAGAGAAAAAAAATATATGCCAAGATAAAGAGAAAGATAGAAAGAGAGAGAGAGAGAGAGAGAGAGAGAGAGAGATTAAAGTACACAAAAGGGTCGGCTAAAGAATATAAACCGTACTTTCGGTTTTTAATGAACGGTCAATGTTCCTATCTTATTATTGAACCGATGTTATCCGTGCTAATTGCAAGAACCAGCTTGGCGTCGACCCAGAGAAAATAGACGTTTCCGGTTGGGGCTGTGATGCAACGAAATTTCAATTCTTCTTTTTTTTTTTGTCTTGTTTCCTCTTTTTCTTCGAATATTCGGATACTCGGAACTCTCCGTTCCGTGAAAAGTTCGATCATCATCGTTACCCTCCTTCTACGGGCTCTTAGTATTCATATTTTCTAGAGTTACGTATGCCATCTGTTGTTTCATTATAATTAAATACCTCTTCATCGTTCTCGTAATGATAAAGCTATTTTTAGAAAACTCATGCTGCTACGGTTGATATAAAAAAAAAAAAAAAAAAAAAAAACAAAAAAAAAACAAAAAAAAAAAAAAAAGTAAATGAAAAAGAAAAACACCGCGTAATGTTCCTTCTCTGGCAGTTATCACGATTCGTCAATTTACTTTAAATTTTTAATACTTTAAGCGACTTTCGTTAATAACAAGCTTTCACGGATGCGGAAAGATCGGGATGCGTTCGTACGTCGTTCGTTTGCGTGACTCTTTCGTAAAAAAAAAAAAAAAAAGAAGAAAAAAAAGAAAGAAAGAATGAAAGGAAAAAAAGAACAAATGAAAGAAAAACGAAAGACAAAAAGAAAACATTTCTCCGTCAAATGGAGCGAAGAATCATAGTACGGAGCGAGCGGGTAGTGGCGGTAGCAGTGGGCAACAGTGGCCACTAGAGAAGGATAGAAAAGCAGTTTCCCTGAACATCCACTATCCCCGCCATCATCCCGTCTACACTCATGTTAACGGAAAAACCAGTGAGGACGTACGACCGATTAAATTGGTGCGCCCCGTTCGAGGCATTTCGAATGTAAATACAGCGCAGCTCGGGCGGAAAAGCGAGTCCAACTACCAGCTAGCTAGTCGACTATTCGTCACACTCAATCAGTTCGGAAGGGTTGTCGGCGGTTGAAAAAAGCGGGAAAGGAGGGAGAAGAGGAGGGGAAAAAAGGGAGAGAAAGAAGAGAGAGAGAGAGAGAGAGAGAGAGAGAGAGAGATATAAAAAAAGAAATAAAGTAGGAAATGCGTTAGCTGGATGTTCTTTTTTGGAGGCTATCAACGCGCGAAACGAAACGTTCAGGATCATGTCGGTCGACGAACGAGAAGAAAGAAATAAAGAAAGAATTGCGTATGGGGAAGATGAAAGGAGAAACACGAAGGGAACTTTAAACCTCGTGACAGAGATCGACGATGAAACGTTAAGGTAGGTCTATTATTATTATCATCATCATCATCATCATCATCATCATCATCATCATCATTATTATTATTGTTGTTATTATTATTATTATTATAGTCCTTCCTACCTTTCGGAAAATCAATTTCCTTTCAACGCCGTTGGTATATGCAAATGAAATATGAATTTCGTTCTTGCCTAGGACGTTTTCTATTTAAGATAGGCGACTCGTAACCGGCAAACTTCTCCAGACTAGAATCTTCCAAGATTTTAACTTGCGCTTTGAATACACCTGCGGTTAGAATCATTATTCAAAAAGTCTTACGTATGTATGGTAGATCTCCGTTCGAACGTGTTAGGTCCGTTGAAAAATGTATCGAAGCATTTCTTCGATCTTTAATACTGAAATGATTTTCATCGATAACATGTTAACCCTATTATCTCCGGGCGAGCGCGAATATTATAAATATTCCGTTAAAATTACGTATTCGATGTCGATACGATGATCTGTTATATGTTCGTCGTTTACGCGCGTTCTCGTGGAAAAAAAGAAGGGGGGGGGGGGCGGGGGAAGGTCTAAACGATATAATATAGAAATCTTATCACGGTAATATAGAATGCACGCACGAGCACGTCAATGACCGATAAGAAGACGGAAGACCGATGAGTACGTAGAAATGTTTTATACTAATATTAATGAGGCGTATCGTAGATCCTAAGGATAATGATAAAGTCGAACACGCCGAGGCGACGGCATGACGAATGGTATTCCGCAAAGTACGAAATATTGATCGAACAATTATTCTCCAGTATGAGCTATGGCGGACAACGATCGTGAATTAGATTAAGCCGGTGACACACGATGATATGAGTTAAGGATGAAGCGTACTACTACACGTAGACCGAGCACGTCCCTGGAACGATAATGTGGGACGCGTAACTCCAAAGCTTTCATCCTTGTCTTACCCCGGCTCTTATCCGTTTCTCGATCTTCTCCTTTCGTATAACCTTCTCCATGACAAAGTGGCTCCTCGTTCCCAACCTCCACCTCCCCCTTGTCCCCGCTACGCGATGCACCAATCGAAACCTCCCCCCTTCCCCCTCTCCTCCCCCCGCCCGCCCACTCCCGACCTCGTACCTCGCTTCGTCG
>OU426863.1:5318286-5345786 GCA_911387685.1 Dolichovespula media | reverse complement strand
TGGATTTTGTTGTTGTTGTTGTTTTTTCTCGTTTCTTCTTTATCTCCTACGGTTCGTTTCTTTTTCCTTTCTTTTTTCTTCTTCTTCTTTCTTCCTCTTCTTTTTCTTTTCAAGAGATCGTAAATCTTGGACGTCAAAACAAAAAAAAAAAAAAAAACAAGGAAATCAATGAGCACCGTTTCTTCTAACCCGGAAAGTTCGTTTATATAGATCAGACCGAAATTAGATCCTTCATATACATAGATCGGATAGATCGTCATTTGTCGGCAATAGTAATGCTCCAAATGTAATGGTAATATTTCAGAATAGTATTGAATACGTTATTACGTTGATGTAATTAATACGATCCCGATGGAATGATAAACGATGATTAAGATTGTTAAAGGGGAACGATGAACGGTAAGATTCGATATGATAATCGGACAGATAAGTAGACATTTCGATATTGAGATTTTGTTTTAATGTTCTTTCTCTCTTTCTCTCGAGTAGTGGTAGTAGTATCATTTGCCGTACGAAAGTGTTGAAACAACGGCGGAATGGAATATCATCGGCATGTCTGCGACGTGGGACCACGGGCAGTCGTTTGATGCGTGCGGAAATTGGAAAACATTGCTTATCGTTCGAATCTCTCGCGTTCGATTTTACGAGCTCCGAATCAGTTTCGCTTGGAGCCAGTGTGTCAGCTAACACAGGATACGTATTATGAGGACAACATTGATAGGTAGGATTGAAGCGGAATCGATGAGAGAGAAACGATGGGAACGACGACGACGAGGAGACGGCGGTGGTCCCGCTGATTTGTAACGATACGACAAACGCAATTCGCAAATTGTAAACGTATGTATGTAAAATTGAAGTCTTCGAAGGAAATAGAATTCAGGAAAGCCGTACACGTATCGTATACGATCTATTCTCTGTTTCAGAGGGGATAAATTGTCAAAGCAGGCATATGTGACCATACGTACGTAAGTTACGTACATACACATACGGTACAGTCTATCTAATATCTCTAGAATATTTGAAACTATGGACTAAGAGAATATAAATGTACAATATCCATAAATAATATATGAATAAAATTTATTATCGATCGTCAAATTCCATGGCTCGTCCGACTATCATTTATTATCACATCCATGATACCCTTTAACTTTTCTTTTTCGTACGAAATAAAACTTCTCCTATACATGGCAGCATTGGAGGCGACCTGAAAATTTACAATAACGTACCCGGCTCGGAATAGTCACATTTATCATGGTCGCGGCTCGTATTTTCAGATTTCCAAGCTTTCGACGTTACCTACGCTAACCCCCTATGGAAATTCGATCGTTATACCGAGATAAGACGGAAAGCTTTTGACGGTATTGTTTCAGCGAAATGGTCAATTTTAAGTCGGCGCTGTTGAACACAATCAGAAGATTTTCCTAAACGAGCGAGAGGTCCTCTTAAATATAAAGTGATGCTCCGAGGACACGAAAAATAAAGAAAGAGAGAAAGTATAAGAGAAAGAGAGAGAGAGAGAGAGAGAGAGAGAGAGGACCGAGAACGATCGAATAGAAAAAGTCGAAGTAAAGTCAACAGGGATTGCATGAGAGCAAAAGATAGTAGTAAAGGGTAGGGGGGCGACGGGACAAAAAAAGAAAGGAAGAATCTGCTTGAGCGTACTTTGAGCGGAAAGCAATCTCATTCGAAACAGGGTTGGAACCGTCATTGCGCGAGCCGAAAGTCGTTACGTTGCGAGACACAGAACGTCTGATTTCGGAAGAAGAAGGCGACTACTACTTAGTCGACGAGTTTCAAAAGGGAGAGAAAGAGATAGAAGAAGAAGAAGCTCTTCTTGTCCTTTGAGATTACGTGCGTTTCACTTTGGTCTTCTCTCTCTCTCTCTCTCTCTCTCTTTTTATCTCTCTCTCTCTCTCTCTGTTTGCAACGTTACTTCAAGATTCCGTGTCTCAAGAAAAGCGAGTGCTACTACCAAGCAACCTGCCAGAAAGAGGGCGGATTAAAGCGTGTACCAACCTTCTCGGTCTTTCACATTTTCCTTCCTTATACGAAAGGACATTCAAAAAAATATCGTGGAGTTGAATTAGAAAATTAAAAAAAAAAAAAAAAAAGAACTATGATCGTAAGGAATGAAAAAGTTTCAATAACTTCGAACGTTATTATCGCGCGAATTTTCTGAATCATATATCGAATAATAATTAATCGTTCCTTTCGCAAGATCGATCGCTATGTTATCGATCTGACACGGTATAATTTACGTACCTCGATAAAATGGTATTATTTTGTTTAATCGTAAGGATGTATATTTCTAGGATAAACGATTATTTAAAAAATTGGCCGAATATTCAACTCATATGGACTGGTCGGTTGTTCAATAATGCGATCACACAATTAGAGTATGAAAAAACGAAAATGTTGTCCGAAGGAAGAATACTATCGAAGATATGTTTAACGTGAGGCAAAAGCCCTCGCAAATGGTGTAACGGTGGTAAAAGATACGGTTGAGCGATTTAAATTTGAGGTACTGTACGTTAATTATTGCCGTTAGTGAGAGGAGTCAAATAACCTCGCACTCTCTCCGCCCTAACAGCACGATAATGAGCTCCGTCGGTCTCTGTTCTCGATTATTAATGTATACTACTTCAAGCCCTACCCCCATGAGTATGCCCATTCTACCGAAATCCCATCCCCCATCGCGGCTGTTTTCGTTATTGCCGCAGTTTGCAGTAGTTTGTTAATGTCAGCTCTAAACGGCCACTGGTGCTTCTATTATATCGTAAAGCACAGCGCCTGCTATGCACATACAAGCAGCGCCATTAGAGATACGTTAGCCTCCGCTTCTCTCTCTCTCTCTCTCTCTCTCTCTCTCTCTCTTGCTCTCTTCATCCCTTTCGAGAAAAAGAAACGGCTAGGTAAGCCGAATATACCAACCGCGCTCAGATCTGCATACCTTCCCATGAAAATATACGAATTATTAAAATACTTCTTATCAATCAACATATATTTCCCCATACATTCGATGGTACAGCTAATATCGTACGATATCGTACTATTTAGAGATACATCTGGTTTATCGGTTATCGAGTATACATCGACCAATTTGTATCCCATCTCCGGTCTGAAAGTTAACAGATATCGATTTCCTATTATTTATGACGTCAATGAGAAATACGTAATGATTGGTTCGAGCACTTTTGAAAAAAGAAAAACCGATATTAGATCGCAAGATATGTATGTATGTATGTATGTATCATATAAATCGACAGATGACATTTTACGACTACCTGCTTCCTTATTACAAAAGTTGATCCTCTGATCCCTCATTTGCATTCCCTTGAAACACGGCATCGTCATGATGCGCCAAGAAGTTTGTTCTTCCTCCTCTTGGAATCAACGACACGAGAAATGGAAGGAAACCCAAGCGGCGAATGAAGAGGGAAGATGTAAGGTAAAGGAGAGTTATGCAGAAATGTGGAAGACGGAAGGAGAAAGAGTAAAAGACAAATGAGCGGGCATTAGTTGAAAATGCCGACAAGTCCAGGAGAGGAGGCAGGTATGTCTGTGGCAACAACAACAACAACAACAACAACAACAACAACACCAACAAACAACAACGTCGGCCTTCAATGCGCTTACGAATAATAGCTTGCAAGCTCCAATGCGTAAGCGAAATTCTCTTTCTCTCTTTGTTTCTCTATTTCTTCCACTCTCCTCTCTCTCTCTCTCTCTCTCTCTCTTTGAAGAAATGAAGAAGAGGAGAGGTAAAGAGGAAACAGGCACATGCAAATTAGATGGGCGTTGCTTTTAAATCAATGTTCTCGCGCATTATACCTTCAAGTCAGAACTAGCTCGCGTGATACCTCCTGGCCAGAAGTTGCAACGAGTGGTCCCGATACCTTTGGGGATAAAAAGAGAAAGAGTTAAAGGATGAGAAAGAGTGAGTGAGTGAGAAAGAGAGAGAGAGAGAGAGAGAGAGAGAGAGGAAAGAAAGAGTTAGCAGGGTAGTTTTCGTTGTCGATAGGGGCGTCGTCCGAGTACGAGGGAATAGTGAGTATGTAGTTTCGTGTCTAATGATTGGGAGAGGGTGCGACGTCGGCCGTATTTAGGAAATTTTATGAAAAGTACAGGATCGCGTGACCACGTCGCGTCGTCGCCATCGTCCTCTGGCTCGGTGAGAACGAGACGGCACGATAGTACCTCTCTCTCTCTTTCTCTCTCTCTCACTTTTTCTTTTCTCTCTCTCTCTCTCTCTCTCTCTCTCTCTCTCTCTCTCCCTCCTTCTTTCTTATCCCTTTCAGGACTTTATCTACGATCGAGAGGCCACTTAACCTGCTAAAAGTCGATCGGTGCCACATGAAAAATAGTGTTACAGCTTGGCGCGGCCTCGATCTAGCCACTCTTGAAAATATTCTAACGATACACCCCTTAACTTCGATCAACTACCATGGACATTTTCTATACCGGGTATGTGTATCATAGGCGTAGGATCGTACCAGTTTTATATTAGGGAGTTACCGTTCGCTATCTCACGTGTATCGTTCCAGGTTATGGACAAGGGGCCTTGGTACTTCGTGCTGGCATATCAAGCGTTAATCGTACGGTTCAACGATTCTCAAAATTTTCTCCTGCAAAATCGATTTATCCGCCAGCATTGTAACGACCACCACCACCACACAAATGCCCACCCACTCACCCCTAGCCAACCCAATCCTCCCTCATTCTCCTCGCTTAACCCCCATTCCACGACTCCCCACTCCCTGTGTAATACACGTTGCTCCAACACGTCGCTCCTTTTTTTCCACCTCGGCGCCGAGTGAAATTCAATTTTCATGTCGCACGCACTCTACTACTGGCACCTACCTACTGTCTTTTATACATGTGCGTGCGTGTCAGAGAGAATGAGAGAGACAGAGACAGACAGAGAGAGAGAGAGAGAGAGAGAGAGAGAGAGTGTGTATGACGCACGACAATGCGAATATGGCTGGCTAAGCGTACACATGGCAAAGTCGCGATAAGCGGGTTTCCTCGTTGTACACGAGACTGCATGCGTGTTAGCTCCTCTATGTATCTGTGCGTAACCATCTACCTACCTTCCTACCTACCTACCTACCTACCTACCTACCTACCTATCAACGTGCCTGCGTGAGCGCGTGAGTGCGTGGTGCGTGCTTACTTTGAACGTAGGGACGTGTCTCCCTAGGTTAGATGGTTAGGCAGGTAGGCAGATAGGTCGTTGGAAAAAGGGACGTGCATCATGACTTAGCCCTTCTCTCATACTTTCCCCTCTATGTCTTGTCACAATGTTGTCAGTTTGCGTACAGTAAAGTCAGTTGATTCATACTACGTCCAACGAGGTTCGCTAGCTATCCTTACCAGAAGCTGATAAATATGACAACGGTAGAACGTTGTAACGTTACGACCGACGTATTAGGAGCAAACATTTTTCCATTTCAACGTTGAGTAACGAAAAAAAAGAAAAAAGAAAAAAAAGAAAAAAGGAAAAAGAAAACGGGAATGATCGAGGCGATAAATTTAACCCATTCTTTTTTTACTTTTATTTTTCATTTTTATGATATTTGTTTTCTGGGCCGAGAGCGAGGTATATATCGGATTGTTGAAAACAATGAGTAAATAGCGAGGTAGTAAAGTTGCAGTATGTATATCATACTCTAATAACGAAAAGTTATCTACTCGTTATTACACAGTAATATCATATGTCGATCAATAAAAAAAAAAAGGTAGAAAAAAGAAGCAAAAGCAAAAGAAAGAAAAGGATTCGGGATTTAGAAGATGCCGTATAATAATCGACGAATGTCTTATCGAGCGTCGATTAAAATGAATTGAAAAATTCGAAGGACGATCGAACACGTCCGTTGTACGTTTAGAGTTGAGCAATCGAGTTCCTAGTAAGCGCGTGCATACGCGTAGTTGTGTGTCCAGTTTGCGTGTCGAGGGCGTAGGGCGATCCACCGCAAGTAATTAGGTGATGTGTTTATCGCACATCGGTTACCCGCCGGCGCGCCGTGACGGGCTAACTAGTGATAATCGATTATCACCCTCGAATCGAATTCTTCACAGTTCGTCGACACGACGAACGTCGACGACGTTGCTTGCTTTCCACGAACGTGTTCTCGTATCTATTCGTATGTATGCGTCGTGCATTCATCCGTGAGATGCACGCACATACATATATATTTATATATATATATATATATATATATATATATATATATATATATATGTATATACATTATATACATCCGGACATACGTAAGTATATGTATGAAACGTTCATGCGATCTACGGGCCAAGCTCATTCTCTCTCTTCGATCGTGAACGAGCACCCATTCCTCCTCGCCCCCCCCCCCCCGCGCCGATAACGTGCTTTCTCTTTCATGGTTAATGATATTGGCTATCGATTCGTTCTGAACGTCTTCCGAACGTTATCCGCGCAAGCGCGCAAACGAGATACCATTTTACGAAAGTGCACCGAACGTTCCGTCCATTTCTGTTACCGTTTTAGCTCAATCAGCGAATTACGTAGGAGATAAAAAAAAAAAAAAAGAAAGAGGAAGGAAAAAGGAACGAAACGATTGGGAACAATTGTTTTATTAATGTAGTTTCATCGAAATTAGTACCGTTGTTTAAATCATCATCGTTCTGAATATCTTCGATCTGAAACATCCGATAATATCTAACACACACACACACACACACACACACACACATGCACATATGTATATGTATATATATGAATACACAGAGTTTCTATTTAATTTTTTAATTTTAGATAACCCATTTTACTGATTATATTTTCCTATTGGGGGATGTTACAAAAATATTTTGTGCTTTTAGAGCATTAACGTTTCAATCGTTGATAACTGAGTAATACAAATTTCCATTACTCATATTCATCATGATAGGTCTTATCCTTTTGGTTAAAGTAGTTTAACTAATTCTGGAGTATGGTAATCGATATTTTAAAACTTCCACTCGATCTGGGTCAGGCTCATTTGCAAGCGCAAAAGTAATAACGGAGTAGTGGACCAACATTTTTCTTAGTTACGATCGTTTTAAGGCCCTTTGAAGAAAAAATGGAAATGTTCTGTTTAGGAATGCGTCATTACTTCGTAAAGTAGTTATTCTCGTGAGAACAGGGAAAACTCGTTCGGAGAATTACCTTAAATAAATTCACATTTCGGAAAGAATCGTACCGATGGTATTCTTGGGACGGTCAAATTGGCTAATTCGAAAATAAAATTTCGATGTTCGCAATGAAATCGTTTTCATATCTGCCAATCCACATAGGTATATGTGAACAATAAACTTTATGGATATACTTGATAATAAAATACTTTCATATATATTTGCTGCAAGATCGACAGAAAAGATTTTATTTTGTTAAGTATCGAATCATGATCGATTTTTAAGTAAGATAATCGATACTTTAAAGATCATAGTAACTACAGATCAAACTAATTTACTTAGATAAAAGTAGTTGGAAGAATAGTAAAAGTCGCTGAGAAAGGGAAAGAAGTATTCTATTCTTCTCGGTTACGATCGTTTGTACGGTTGAAAAAAAAGAGAGATAGATAGAGAAAGAAAAATAGAGCTGGATAGAGAGAGAGAGAGAGAGAGAGAGAGAGAGAGAGAGAGAGAGAGAGAGAGAGAGAATTGGAAACGTTTGAGAAACATTTCTTAGCGAGACTTCATTTTGAAAATTACAGTAAGTAGATTCGAATTCGTGAAAGAGAGAGAAAGTGTATATGAGAGAAAGAGAGAGAAAGAGAGAAAGGTATGAGGGAGGAAGGCGAAGTGAAACCATATAATGAGTTTCAAAGTTAAATTAGGTATATAACGGTAATTGCTTTTCAGTAATTAAGAGAAACGTATATAGAAGAAACCGACTAAAATTCTTCTACCGATCGAGTATCGATGCTTGAACGTGGCTCGATAAATTGCAAGCTTAATATCGAATGTATCTTCTGGGAGGTGTGCGTGGAAGATGAAATTAGAAACGTGTTTGCTTTGGATACACAAAGATCTTGTCGCACGGCCGTCTGTCCCTCTTTATTTCCCATTTTCTCTCTTTCATTATTTGATTATTAAAAACAAAATTAATTTCCAAATATTTTTATACGAAGTAATAAACTTCAATAAATAAATAAATAAATAAATAAATATATAAATATATAAATAAATAAACAAATCAATATGTATGTAAATGAAATTGAATTTATTTCGATACTATTGACAAGGAATTTAATTGACGAATAAGATATGGTATCTTTTTATACGGTTTTTCATTTTTTCCTTCTTTTCTTTTCTTTTGTTTTGTTTTTCTTGTTATTTTTATAGGATCTATGATTCGATCATCTATCCGTGTACTAATTGAATTCGAACGACTAGACTTTTTATAACGTTAATTTTGATATCGATCGATAATTGTTATCAAACTGTACATGTCGCGAGAAAGATCGATCGTTCTATTCGGCAAGGGTGTACAATCGATATTGTTTTTATGCGAATCCTACTACGATCCACGGGTATTAAATGGAACAAGGAAAATAAAACTGGAGCAATCTAGGTGCTATCAAATTTTTATATCAGTTGCGAAAGTAGAATTTTCATTCGACATCGAGAATCTTGATGGGTACGAGTTGTTTCGCTACTATCATCGTGCATAGCTTTTTCTTTTTCTTTTTTTTTTTTTTTTTTTTTTTTTTTTTACATACATACGCATTCGTGTTTATGTAAAATTTAATGTCAATGAAAGGATATCGCGTTTTATCGAACTCTTATTTTCCTTCGATTTATATGAATCGTTAAGCCTCGAATATAAATATATATACACATATATATGTATGTATGTATGTATGTATGTATATAAATGTGATTGCGTCAAATTAAAAGAAATTTCCTGAAAAAGTTGCAACGTTATTTAATTTCCTATCGATGAATGGCGTTCTTAATGACTTATGAAAGAAAAATATCCGACTGTGAAGTTTCGAAGGATGAATGGTCTTTCGAGATGAGTATAGAAAGTGTGGGCGTTCTAACGATATAAACATTTACGTAAACACGATGTAAACGCTTCTGGAATAACGAGGATGGAAGGAACGAACGTCCAAGAATATCGCCTTCGTAGAAGGATCATTAAAAGCCTCCGTTAAGACTGCTTTACTTCGCTCTTTTACCGTTTTATTTATTAATAAAACTTTTTTTTATTTTCTTTCTTTTTTTTCTTTTTCTAATAATTCCAAGTGGTTTCTCGATTACTCCGCGAAGATTATGGGGATTAATAAGAGAACTAGTTTATCTGTCATTTTAAGAAAAAAAAGAAATATATATATATATATATATATATATATATATATACATATACATACATAAAAGTATTTATTATTTCGTCCCTTTCGAGATTTATTATTGGAAAATATTTGTTGTTGAGTGTAATTCCGATCGATCAATTACAATTCCTCAAAAAATAATTACGAATGCATATCATGAATTAATTTGAACGTCGATCCGCGCTCTCGCGGATATTTCCTACTAAAGTTATAATTATCCCGTGCATTAGAGCAAAAGAGATAAAATAATATTCTACTGTATTTCGAATAAAACGACTGTATCTGTACGATATAACGCATGATATAAATCGTGACCGTCGTATGATATTAAAGACGCAACGGGCAATAAAGCTTGCTCGAAACGTCGAAACGCATAAAGGAGAGTTAGCAAGCTGTGCCAGACCAACTGCCGGGCCGATATTACCTTTGTTGGGCCACTCCTAAATCATGTAACCGCGTAAAACACAAAATCACGATATGTTGAACGAATGCATTTCAACATCTTGCAATTATTGCGGTTTAGGTATGTCCCTTTTGTAAATGGGGGGGGGGGGGAAGGAAAAGAAATGAAATTCGGCGAATAAAATATCTGCTAGATGTGATGTATATTATGAACGATCGACTAAAGTTATTGGACATTGAAAATATCGAATATAAACTCGAGTTTAATTTCAATTTTTGGAGAAGGCCCCTCCCTCCCCACGACCCCCTCTTGCCTGTTTTATAGACAATCGCATTTTTGACCATGGGTAGCCCCCTTTCCTCCTTTCGTATTACAACATACGAAAAGAAGGGACGAGAAAGGGAAAATAGGTATTCGAGAGAAGGGAAGGTTTCAGAGGGTTTGGGAGGATAGGAGGGCGGGATGGAGAGAATAAAGAGAGAGGAAAAGGGTAAAAGACGAGGCGGAATGTAGCGGAAAGCTCGCTCGTGCGAGAACGCGATGGAACTCTCTCTCTCTCATTCTTGACTAAAACGCCAAGGTGGTAGAGACGCAACCCAGACGTACTTGCTTTTCCCTACGGCGCGTAGCACGCTCTCTCTCTCTCTCTCTCTCTCTCTCTCTCTCTCTCGTTTGTTTCATCTTTCCCCGAGCTGAATTCAGACTGCTCAACTAGCCTAACTCGATTTACGCGAGGCAGAACGCAAACTCATATCGGTAAATCCGAGTTACCGTTGGTTGGTTGTCTTTCTACCGGCACGTCGTCGTGCCGCCTCAATTAGGCGATTCCTGTCTGCCAAGTGACGCAACCAATCCAACTTCCCATCTATTCTCTACGAGGCCGGGACATCCGTCTGTCGTCCAAATATTCAGGACTGACTTTTGAGAGCTTTCCCCTCTTCTCTACGCGTTCGGCCTCGTATTCCTATTATGAAAATCGAGCCGAACGAGCTCCGAAGTTGCGGCGTAAAGGCATTTCCGTTTCCCGTTCGGGAAGCGGTCTTACCGAGTTTCCAAACTTTTCGTTAAACTACTACTCTTATTTTTCTAAAAAGAAAGAAAGAAAGAAAGAAAGAATGAAGGAAGGAAGGAAGGAAGGAAAGTAAAAATGGAAGACAAGAGAAGAGATGAAAGATTAAAAAGAAAAGTCTACCGTGTCACTACCGTCAGTTGCGACGTCGTTATCGTTGGTAAATATCGCGAATATATCCTTAAAAGTTTATCGTTTTTATCACCCCCACCCCTACCCCCTCCCCCACTCTCCTAAATCGTCTCCATCATCGAAAATATAAAAAGAAAAAATTCCTATTTGACCGAACATCCGATAAACCTGATATTCGATAAGTTTCTCGACGTCGATGCTGTTTCGATCGAATATCACCGGTAAGAAAAAAAAAAAAAAAAAACGATTTTGTGTAATTTGTATAAATAAATAATAGTCAAAGCGTTTCGTGTTTCCCACATATAAAATCTCTCGACTGGATGATACGAGAGAGAGAGAGAGAGAAAGAGAGACAGAGAGTATTGAAACGAAAGGAGGAAAAAAAGGGATGCCGAGGAAGTTTGGTAAGACGTTTGGTCGCGAAGATTATTTCGTTGGCGGTGAATCGAACGAGAACTCGAAAGTTCTTCATCGAGACGAGCCGAAACGATGGAACATTGGTCGACGGCAAATGGATTTCACGAGGGAAGCAATTACGTTCTGAGACCGCGCGGCACTCCTGATGAATCGAGCTTTTTTAATCACGAGATGCGAGCGCGGAATAAATTGAATCGCGGGGTATGCTCGTCTCTCTCTCTCTCTCTCTCCCCTCCAGAGCTATTTCTCTTCAAACGTTGAGCCGAATGGTGGAGGATAGAAGGTGTTTCGTTCTCGGCGGAAACGCAGTCGCATTCCAGAACAGTGATTTTAACAGCGCCGTTTCTCGAAACATTAGGATTACTCGCACGAACCCGTCGCAGTTTAACGGCTTTCACGTTCAAAAGTAATTAGGTTAATTCTACTAAAAGCTCGCGTGGCTGAAGCTGCAGAAATTATCTGCCGTTATACCCATCGAGCGCACTTGGAAAAATAAGATTGACTTTTCCGATTAACCGATTGTTGCCCCGTACACCATTCTGTAAAACTTGGGAACTAATTTGTTCTATTTTCTTTCAATTTTACGTAACCCCTACCTGAATACATTTGTGGAATTGGGGAAAAAATCGATGGTACGCCATTTGTATTGCAAATATTATCACGGATTCGACCACACGTGCCGAACGAGCGCGGTACGTTCAACGTTCCTTCTGAAACTCAAATCGAGTCGACGTATTTCGTCACGAACGCGCGTTCACGCTCCATCGTGGAATACTTCCCCGCCCCGCCCCGCCTCCTCCCCCTCCTCCTCCCACCCGGCTCACCATTTTTTGCCAGCGTATTACGACAAGTTTTCAATTTTCAAGTTTAGAAAGTACCTACGCGGAAAGTGGTAGGAACGAAACGGGGTGGAGATAGATAGATAGATAGAGAGAGAGAGAGAGAGAGAGAGAGTAGTTGGTGTTCGGTTGGTTATCATCCCCGGTTTGCCGCGTGTAAGCCACGTTACAAGAAGGGGGACACGGAACACACCGTCACGCTAATCCAAAGGAAAGTTAACCAACCCCACGTGCGCTTACTCTCATAATTAGTTTCGCCGTTAAAAGACGTTAAAAGAAAAAAAAAAAAAAAAAAAAAAAAACAGAAAAAATAAGGAAATAAAAAAATAAAAGTAAAGTCGACCAGAAGTGAGATAAGCTTGTAACAGGACTATTCTATCGAGACCCTGGGCTTTACACCTCTTACAATCAACCAACCAATCAACCAACCAACCAACCAACCAACCAACCAACCAACCAACCAACCAAACGCGAAACGTTTCGACGACGTTGGACTTGGGAGAAAATTCTTGAAATCTTTCCGATCGTACGACCTAAGAGAACACGAGCTTAATGTTCAAAGGTGGGAGTACAAAGTGGGAGGGTTTGCTTGCCGACGTTGACCATAATCACAAGGATAATTGCAAGGTATCGTTGTGGCGACCCTTCGAGATAGGGCGGTGCCTTTCAAACTCGACGATAACTTTTTCGTAGACGTTTGAGAAATTGTTTCTCGGAATTGGTTCGCGATCGTCGGTAACATTAACCTCGACGATCTTTCTCACACTACGACGAATCATTGCCACGGTTAATTTTACAAAATTGATTACCATCGAACGTTCGCTGGGATTGTTCCCTTGAACCGACACTTCTCTCTCTCTCTCTCTCTCTCTCTCTTTCCTCCTTAATGATCTTCTTCACGTCACCGAATCGATAGGAAAAATTCCTTTAGCCTCGTCAAACAAATCGATACGAATACGTACGAATACAAATTTTCTTTATTACTTTTTACCAATCACATTTAACGATCTGAGAGATCCTGCTACGGGGATAGATCGAAACGAGTGTCCGTTCGGTAATAAATATTATCCTTGTAGACCTTTGCGCGTCAACGCTACGGCAGAGAGAGAGAGAGAGAGAGAGAGAGAGAGAGAGAGAGAGAGAGGGAGAGAGCTTCAGCTTCTTCGTTAATTCACAGGAAGTTGTTTACGCTCGGGAAGAATTCACTGCGACAGTAAAAGCGAGACATAACGCCAGTGGTAATTCTTTCATGACGGAGGAAAGCGGGCGGTCTATTCGCGTGGATTCGCTAGAAGCAAATAACGTAAGGAATGCACCAGTAGTATACGTACGCTCTCTCGCATCCAACGTAATCGCGTTACGAGTTGCGGTAACGACGAACATCATTCTTCTTAACGTCCCACTGTACGGAGACAGCCAAACGAGCACGCTTCGGTGATTTTTATATAAGATACGATGTAGCTTGGTAAACCTAAAAGAGCGAAAGGAAAAGAGAAAGAGAGAGAGAGAGAGAGAGAGAGAGAGAGAGAGAGAGAGAGGAACAAAATGAAGCTCTCTGCAAGCGTTATGTAGCTATTATACTCATACTGCGAAAAACATTAGAGTGTATTTATATAATCTTTCCCCATCCGTCACTTCATATTTTATTTCATTTATAATACTTAACGGAGACTTATCTACCGAAGAAGTTATAACAAAATGTTTCCATTTCTTATAATATTTTTGTTCGGGTTTATTAATGCAATATTGTTGACACAATTTTAATACCGAGAAATGAAACGCAAATGGAATATTCAGAATTAATTAAACTGAGAGAACGGAGGAAAGGAATGAAAGATGAAAAAACAAAATGGAAGAAGAAGAGGAAGAAGAAGAAGAAGTAGAAGAGGAAAAAGTAGTTGAGATAGAAGTTGGACATCTTTTGAAATGTTACGAGGAAGCACGGTAGAATTTAGTCAAGACTGTAGTATAAGGATATTCATTCAGCCTCGTAGTTGCAACGCAAAGGAGAGAAAGAGAGAGAGAAAAAAAGAAGGAGGGGGTGGAAGAAGAAGAAGAAAATAAGAGGGGAAAAAAAGAAAATAGCTCTTTATGAAAACTTATCAAGGAAAGACGAGTCGGCTTGTTCCGAGCTTAGGGGTTAGGAGTACATTGCCGGTCCTACGAAGAAGATCGTAAGGCAAAGAGTAAGAAAAAAAGGAAAAGTTGCGAATAGAGTTGCGGGCGGCTTGGTGTTTACTCGGTGAGAAGTTTTGGAGAAGCTTCGGCTGCTTCGTTACCGGGCCACAACTCCACTTACAAGTAATTAGACTAACAAGCCTCCAGCCCTGAGCGAATCTTGTCTGATGATTCGGTAACCTATCTGTCGTTAATCGTACCGTGGATGCCGATACCTCGACATTTTCAGATCTCTTTTCTTTTCTTACCTTTCCTTTTGTCTTCCTTCATGTTCTTCTCTTTTCTTTCTTTCCTTTTCTTTCCTTTTGTTAAACCAGCCAAAAAAAAAAAAAAAAAGGAAAAAAAAGAAATAAAATTACGCGTGATCGAATATCAAAGCTTCGAACGTACTCGAACGAAGATAGTAGTAACGGGTCGAAGAGGATTCAACGAAATTTTAATGAACGACCACATAATCCAGATAATGAATAGTTGATGCGAAAAGACAAAGTAATCCTCGAAAGTTCATTAGCTGGTTGCCAAATCGGAAGTCGTATGCTAACTAGAGTTATGAAGGATCCACGTGGTTGATAGGAGATATATCCTAAAATTTCCTACATATTCAGGATCAACTACTTTGGGAATATGTCTGGAATGGAGAACGAGAGAAAGAGAGAGAGAGAGAGAGAGAGAGAGATAGAGAGAGAGAGAGAGAAGTAGAGAGAGAGGTAGAGGCATATACTAGGTGTACCAAGCAAGCCTGCTACGTACGATCGCTTCGTAGAGACGATGCATGTGGATCTATATAACGTGGCAAAATGCGCCACGTTATAACAACCTGCCGCGGGCGATTTGTAAAATTTATCTCGCCACAACGAGGCAGTACCGGCCTCGGTGAGATAGTGGCTTCCTGCAAGGGAATCTGGGCTAACCTATCCGAGAGGGTGATTGTTTCGTGGCGAAAGCTCATGTTGCCAAAAGCATCCCTGTGTGTAATCTTTGACCGACGCTATTAACGAGACTCGCGCTCGTTTGTACCTATCGCGCGGCATATTTTGTGGATTTAAGGCTCTAACGGATCTCCAAAAGCGACCGACTGGCCGAATTGTAATCGAAACGGCTTACGACTATCTCCCCATCGTTTTTATTCCAGGTTGTTGCTTTTCGTTTTTTTTTTTTTTTTGTTTTTGTTCCACCCCCTTTTTTGTGTCCTTTTTTTGTCTTTTCTCTTTTATTTTCTTTCTTTTTTTTTTTTTTTTTTTTTTTTTTAGAGAGATTTCATCCTTTTTTTCCTCTCTCTCTCTCTCTCTCTCTCTCTTCTATATATTCTTCGAAACCCATAACGAAATGACATTCTCGTCGATATATCGATTAGCTCGCTCCCATTTTATGACAGAACCGGAGGAAAATACGTTTCGCTTTAAATGATAACGATTCTATCTTGTATGAGTAAGTGCCAAGTGACGATCAGCAGGTGGTGGTAGGCATGCTTAATTCAAGTATACCCAATACAGAAGGGATTTGAATCAGCGTTCAACCAAAATTGATCGCTTATCCGAGTGATTAAGACTAGCATTTAGGGTACAACGTAATTCTAATAAGCACGATGTTAAATGGAAATTTCTGTTATTACCTCATTGATATACACATTTGATATCACGAATATAAAAATGTCTCGATTGAAATACGCGTACATTAAATATAATCATGATGTTTGCGTTACAGCAAAAAAAAAAAAACAAAAAAACAAAAGAAATAAATAGAAAAAAGAAATCTTCGTAGAGGATCTCATGATTATTCCACGACTATCCTTGAAGGTTAATTACGATATCACTCGACGAGGTCAGGATTGTCGCCCCGAAGCGAATATTCTCTCTGAAAGGATCCCTGCAAACTATCCTCTACAGTAGGCTTAAGCAAACATCATGTTATCATAGCGAAAGCCGCGTTGCAATTCTGTATTATGTCGAAAGTTAATCCCGCCATAGGCGATTTCAAAATCCTCCTTGACTTCTTCGTTCTTAATGTGTGTATCCCTCGACGGGCTATGGTATCGAATCGTGTTCCGAATTCGTAACCATCAACGAACAGTTAGGTTTTCTCACGATTAGATCACGTTTCTCCGTTGGTCAATAAAGCTTCGCGAGACACGTAGGAATGAAACGCGTACTAAAATTCTCTATTCAAATTCAACCTTAAAATGTTTAATCGGATTATCGATTTGAAATCAAACTTTCATGATGAACGATTTAATTTTAATCGGGACAATTTAATATTTGAAGCTGTCATTGCCCGATAAAATGCGCCCTTATATCTCCTGCGCGATTTTTGTTTTGTTTTCTTTTTTTTTTTTTTTTTTTTTTTTTTTTTTAATAAAAAATGTGTAATAATTTCTTTTTTTTTTTTTTGGACTACGCGGTATCGCATTAAGTAAGGAACAACTATCGAACGAACGCGGGAGAATTGGCCGTCAACGTTTCACGATGTTGGGCTTGAAAAAGCCAATATGATTTCTTAATGCATGAATTTTAAGCCGCTTACGAGACAGCTCATAATCATGAAACCGAAACTTAAGCTTGAAACAATAGTTCTCATCTCATATTCTCATGTCGGTATTTTCGTTATTCTGAAATGTCTTCCTCTCTTCCTTCAAGATGGTGGATAGGAGTAGGAGGAAAAAGAGATTTAACAGGGAATAAGACGATTACGACTTAGCTTAGCACCTTCAACGCTTAAATCCTTACGGTACGATACTTCCATCTTTGCTACTCCTATATCCTTTCTTAACCCGTCAAACTTTACAACGATACCATGCCAGGAAATCTCGAGTCTGTAGATGCATCAATCATTTATGATCTAGATAAAATATGTACGTATAATCCGAAAGCGTAATCAGCTGAGCGTACGAAAACGAAGAGAATAACGTTAACGAGACTGAACGTAAGCGAGAAATTCATAGATAATTCAGTATCCTCATTTCGGTTATTTTTGGAATTAATTTTCTTAGCAGCATGTTGAACAAATTGTTTAGAAAGGTAGTATCCTTTAAATGAAAAAAAAAAAAGAAAAAGAAAAAATGAAAACAGGAAGAAAATATACGTTACATGATGTAACATTAAATATAACAAACTTAATGACGTGGCCTTAGTTACGCGAAAAGATTAATTTCCTTCCCAAAGTAGCAAAAAATGTGGATAGCGTTGAAACAACTAGATTCATAAATGCGATCACCTACGTTCGTAATCCGATTCATAACACAGGTGTATAAATAAATCACTTGGTTTCTTACGAAGATAACTCGAAACTTTCGTTAATATGAAAGATCGAACGAACAGAAACATTATATATCTTCCTGCGTTACGTACATTTTCACTCATTATATTCATCCCCCAGATAGATCTCTCGTCGTTTCCACTTCATCGGTCATCTCCAAAGATTCCCTCAGGGTGATTCCTCATGTCCGAGAGGGTTCGCAAGATATTATTGGCTGACCGGACCACATCAAGTCGAAGAGAAATCATCCATTCATCCGTCAGATCGGATAAGTTCAACAGGGCCGATCAGGGAAGTCGGTCAAGTATTCCCACGATATCTATATTTGTGGTCACCACATAAAACCGTCGTCATCAAAGTTAACGACCAAACGAATCCTATTAGAATTTCTTGGCCAATTTCGACTTATTATTTTACAGAAAATAAAGGTATTACAACAGTTCCGCCTCCTCGTAATATAACAGAACACGACGAACTATTGGGAAATATAATCTTTCGTGCGTAGAGTGATCGATCAAAATTTTGACCAGATCGACGAAATAACCAGCGCGAATGAGGATTTCAGATTTAGAACGATAAAATCCTCCCATCGGATTATTTTAATTGCTCCATCCTTTTCGAAAGAGAAGATAATCAAATTTTACGATTCGTTCGAGCATCGATCTCACCCACGCGCACGTAATTTTTATTAACCCATCAATATATTTCTAATCGTTTTAGACTTCCTAATCTCTAATAGCGTGACATTATTCGAAGGTCACACGAGAGACAATTCAGAATCTAATGGAAGACGAAGGAAGGGCTAATGCACTGTAATCGTACGATGCAGCTGACGAACACTCGCCGGACTTGACCTCTGTCAGCATCATGAATGATTCAGTGAGCGGACTTTGGCTGACGGGTCATTATTGTTGTAACGGGTAGATATGAATTTTCTATGAGGCTACGGTGTTATATAGCGACGTCGAGTTTGATATTTCGTTATTCCATTCAACTTTTGAAATAATCATGTCCCAAAGTTCGGTTCAAATAATACCCTTGAATTTCATACTACTTTTGTCTTTTAATTTTGTTCTTCAAATGTTCCGAAGCATATCTATAGGGGGAGGGGGAGGAGATATTCTTTGAATATATATATATATATATATATATATATATATATATATGTTTATCATAAAAAATAAAGGAGACATCATAAAGCTTTTAAAACAGGCTAACACATTTATATTCTTGGATGTGCCGCTAAAGAATACTATTAGCTATATTCCTTTAAGAGTTCTTAAATAAACTGCTAAACCAAAATAAGTATCCAATCCGATACCTATCGATAAGAATGATCGTAAACGATCTTTAAGTCTCTCGTTCAATTTCACCGAACTCGTTACTGTGAATCACGAGGTATCGTGCTAAGCAACGATGTTTCAGCTTCGTTTGATTTTATTGGGATCTTCTATCGATGCTTTCTATATCTTTGGAAAGGAAGGAAGAACGTTAAGGGGGTTACTTTAGGTCACGTTATCGTTATGATTCAAGGAAGAGAAATAGGAAGCAAGAGATAGAGAGATAGAGAGAGAGAGAGAGAGAGAGAGAGAGATCCCGTATTTCGATCGTTTTAGGATGAACGGAGTTTTAGTCTGCAGGGAATTTTTACAGGACGTTATTCCCATATAAAGAAAAAGGGGGAAGAGAGAAGGCCTTCTCCATTCTCGTTTGAGAAAATATCTATTATAAGTCTCTCAGGTGAGTTGATTGGATCGATCATTCGAGCACAACCCCCTTTTTTTCAAAGGTGGACCGGATATAAGAGGGTCAATTGTGAAAGAAGGTGAATGGCTAGCAAGATTTATAGATATGATCGAAACGGCATATAAGTATATACGCTATCATATATATGTATATAATATCTACATATATATTATATATGAACACACATAGAGAGGAAGATATATATATATATATATATATATATATATATATATATATATCATGGCTTAGATTTCGTTTCGAGACGAGCTTATGTGAACGACGAATGGCACCAATTTTAGCGTGCCTCTCATGAAACTTCCAATGTACAGGACGGATGAAACTTTATGAAATTCATGAGAGGACGTTACTCGTGCTTGTGCCAGTGCTACCTCGCGTGAGCGCGCGCGCTCACTCCCATCGTCCTACGTCCGAAGAGTGGCCGAACGGACGAGTGTATATTTTCACGGGAAAATGGACGCGCGACGCGACACCGGAAAGTTTTCCACGGATTTTTCTATAAACGACGGACGGACCCTTTCGCCTCGCCATTTATAGATTTTTATGCTAAGCTATTCTATCGCCTCTATTCGGCCGTCCATCCACCGACCGACGGATCTACCATATAGAAGCGTCGAGAGTGACGAGGGTGGTACGTTTTTCAAGCCCGAGAGAGATCGAGATAAAAAAAAAAAAGAACTCTCTCATAGAATACGAAGCAAGGTGAGAGGATGGCGAGAAAGTGATGCGTAGAAAAGGGAACGGTGAATTGGTAGGCAAGAAAAATATATATGTATAGATGTAGAGAAAGAAAGATATATATATATATATACATATATATATATATATATATATATATATATATATATATATATATATATACGAGAACCAAAATAAGGATGTCTAAAGCAAACAACGAATTCAACGAGACATACGGGGAAGTCGGAGAATAATCGAAAAATTTGTATGTGAAAGCGAAGAAAATAAAAGGGACAAGTTTTCTAGGAGAGAGAGAGAAAAAAAAAAGAGAAAAACAATCTGACAAATTCATCGAGTTAAAATGATAATAATAATAATAATAATAATAATAACAATGTAAGAAAGAACAAAAGGGAGAGATAAGAAAGGGTAAGAAGCTAGGAGATAAACAGCTGAAAATATATCTTACTTACAGCTAACAGCTAACACGTTTCAACCTATTCAGTTTTATTGCGACATTATCCTCGACGAAGGGCTTGCCCTGGAAAACATACGATCATTTAATTAGATTTCTACATTTAACAGTCAACGAAGAGCTCTAACGTTGAATTCTACGATGACCGTTATGCCTTTCCAATTAGTTGAAACAATTTATTAACGTTCTCTCCAATTAAACAAGAGAGAGAAAGAGAGAGAGAGAGAGAGAGAGGAGGAAATAAATAAAAAAAGTAAATAAAAAGGTAAAGAGACGGGAAAGGTACATGAGAAATACGGATTTACGCTGGTAGATGACTCTTAGTAAAACGATTTGCCACATTTGCGTAACCACATATATTCCATATGTACCGTTTTGACACCGATCGATCAACCAATGCCGCTTATTTATCGTTTTTCAGGTTAAGCAGATGACTTCGGGTAAAGGCTTGGGCATATATTTATCTTATGGAAGCGGCAATAAAATACAACCCACGCTCGTCTATCTGCCATAGTCTTTTCTCTCTCTCTCTCTCTCTCTCTCTCTCTACCTCCTTCTATCTTTCTCTTTCTATCTTTACCCTAGTTCCTTTTTGTGTACGTAAGTCTACGCTTTTTCCGTAGGGTATATATCCAGCTTGGAAATTTGTCCGCGTCTCTCAGTGAGAAAACAAGAATAGAAAGTGGTAGCACAGGTAGAGCGGGGGAGGGAGGAGGTGAGGAAGAGAGGAGAAGGATTGTGGAATTCGGTGCTGAGCCTGGGAACTGGTGGAACTTTGGCGATTGGGGTGGGGGGTGGGGTGGGTGGGGATGAAGAAAGAGAAAGATGTATATACGCCTCGGCATAAAGGCATATCTATCCAAACGAAAGACAAAAGCTGTTGGAAGTCCGTGGAAATTGCCTTTTGTTGCAAATTCGATGCCACCTCCTCGGTACCCCATCCACCCACCCACCTCCACCCACCCTGCCACTGCCATCGCCGCCGTCCAAGTCCCGTACTACTCGTCAACAATCGCCACCAACAACCCACACTAAGGCATTAACATACCGAAAAAGCGGCTTCCAACAACTGCAATGGTTGCTGCATTCAATGTTTCTCGTACCTTTTGCTTTCGTTTAGTCCTTAGAAAATTAGCCGGCTGTTTGTCATAACCGTCCTTTCGTCTTAAAGCCTTCAACTACTGGAAGTATGAGAAAGGCGTTTCTGTTCTTCTGTTTGGCTATTTTTATAAGGAACTTAACCGACGTGAAAAGAGAATGAAAAGAGAGAGAGAGAGAGAGAGAGAGAGACAAGAGAGAAGAGAGAGATAAAAAGAAAGAGTGAATGTATTGAAATCAGCCGGAGGGTATGAAAAATGGTCAGGATAAGGAAGAGGACAATCGGATTGCGAACGTATATATATATATAAAAGAAAATAAGAGCGAAAGGTATTGATAAAAAAAAAATAAAAAGAAAAACTTATTGATTTAGTACGGGCACGTAGGAATAACGCGGAAGGGAGCTCCGATCCATCCTGTTTTATAAAAGAAAAATGAAAATTGAAGAATAAATAAATAAATAAATAAATAAGAGAAAGCAAACAATAGAGTGAATAAAGATTTAATAACGTACACAAGTTCCTCCGAGAGGTAGATGGCAAGCACGAACGTAATTATTAGGATCTATGGGAACAAACGCGAAATCAAACGTCGGACGTTAAAACTCTTACACTATAAATAATCAACTTAAAATATTATTTTGTTATATAAAGCTTATTATTGTTTCTAAGTAAACATTATGCTCGTGGTACACGAATGAATCATTTGAAGGAATCTTCAAAGGAAAATGCGTTTCCGTTCTTTGGGTTCCCGTACTGTTGTATGTATATATCTATAGATATATATATATATATATATATATATATATATAAATATTCATGCTAACAATAAACTGGTAAATATTGATTTTCCTACTCTGAAGTGTACCAATGAAATTTTCCTCAATTTCCCGTAACGTTTCATCCGACATGGCAAACGACGTAACAATCAACAAGACGTCCCACTGAATTTGCTACTCTCCGTTAGCCAGACTTCGTTATTTATTTAAGCCGTTACGCATCGAGAATGAGTTTCACGTTCGACAAAGCCCGTCGCGGATCGTCGATACGCAAGGTATAAAAAAAAAAAAAAAGAAAAAGAAAAAAAGGATAAATCAACCAAGGGGTGAGTCGATGGTAGAGAAAATGGGTCGGCGCAGGGCGGCGGGTGGGTGGGATGGGGTGGGGATATATGAGAGAGACGTTACTAAAGAATATCGTGGGTGCGCATGCGGGTGCAAGTGTACGCATTTCCAAGGCTAGACAGGCTTGTCAATTTACTTAAAGGCAATGTAGAAACGTAAGGCGGAAGCAATAAATGTCGACCCTTTGAACGAGAGCGTCGAAAGCACATACTCGTCGCCGAAGAAAACGCGGAAATGCGTTTCGTTTTCCGTTTGCTCTACCCGCTTCTCCGTTACCCAATCCCTTCTCTTACAGATTATACACAAAAGCCAAAGCGAATGACAAAGCTAAAGAGAAGAGCGAATCGATTTTTTTGATCCTTGTTTTTGTCATCTGCAAAAACGTATGGTATTGCATCGGAAAGAGTAAACGGGGAAAAGGAAAGTCGATAATTTTTCAAAATGAAATTAATACGAATTCGACCGAACGCGATAACCGTTGTCTACGGAGTAACACGCATATAGATCAATAGCTTACCCTCTTCGTATATGTTGTGGGTGGACGAATATTAGAAATACCATAACTGACCGCGACAGATTCCACCCATGAAAGGACGCTCGAAAATCGCGATAGAAAGCCGTATGAATAACTTCCCAAAATTCCTCGAGCCTCATCTATTAATCCCATGCCTTTAGACGCTCTTCTTTTAGACCCTCGGGGGATTTCTACGTAATCATAGAGACAGACATGTAGGAAGGACACACAGTGCTTGGTACTATAGATAAAAGGGAGGACAGAAGATATCTAAACAGACAGTCGGACTATGGACGGACAGAATCATACTATAGACGGACAGACAGACGGAAAGACATAGAGACTGTCGGTTGGACGGACGGTCGGTTGGTCGGTTGGTCGGTTGGTCGAATGGACGAATGGTGGAGAAAGAGGATTGTTGAGGTAGGGGACACCAAGCTATCGTAGTACAACAATCCCAGTCGTGTTTTCTGGGTCGGTTGCACCCAGGATTGCGGTTCCCAGGGTGCATTGTTTCTGGGAAATACGAGTGCAGAAGGAGCGAAAATTATACCCACCACCCCGCCTACCCTTTCTCATCGTCCCCTTACCCGCAGAAATGCTTTATTCCCAGCGTTGGCTGACGTTTCCCTTGGCTGGCTGCGCCATCGCGTTCGCGCGCACCTTCCATCCCATCTTTTCAACGTCTCTCGCTTTCCTGTTTATTTCATCCGAGGGAGAAAGAAAGAGAGAAAAATAGAGAGGAGAGAGAGGAGGATAGAGAGAGAGAGAGAGAGAGAGAGAGAGAGAGAGAGAAGAAGCGTGTTGGAATAGCGACGACGAGGTCATTTGCCCTCTTACACGTCGAGCTATAAAGATTACCAGCCCAGTGATTTAACGTCGAGTCCGAGGTGCGACCGCACGAGATGCTTGAGAAAAACGACGCAGTCGTAGAGAGTTGAAAGGGTGGAAACGTGGTGGAAGACAAGAGAGAAACAAGAGGGATGAGACTTGGCTGGATAGATCGCTTTCTCGAGTTTCGTGTCACGCGACAGGGTATAAGGCGACACAAAGGAAATTCGAGAACTAAAGTATGAAAGAAAAGTAGTGATATAGTATTGCATTAATGTAATAGGAATTTCTTTTGATATATCCTTGAATCAATTTAACGATAGGACATTTTGTAATGATCATCTCTTTCAACGTTCTTACATTATATTTAATATCATACGTAGGTACGTATATACATGCATACATATATGCATACGTTTATTATTACATCATCGCTTTATCATGAAAGATTAAATTACACGAAAAATTGAAAAAATGGGGGATTTAAAAACAAAAAAAGAATACCAGACAGAGGGCTCTCAGTTATCTGACAAAGGTATTGGATTAGTCCGCATTGCATCAAATGTGAATTGTTTTAAATGGGAAAGAACATTTACTTTCATCTAACCAGGGACAAATAAAAGTTTGAAATAAAAATGGCAAAACTTTGTGCGTGTGTGTGTGTGTTTTGTGTATGCGCGTCAAAGTTCGTACGTCGTCTTAAAGTTACGGGAAAAGATAAAAAGACGGGGTAGGAGGGGGGAGGGGGAGAAAAGAGAAACAGTTCGCGTGTGAAGAACGAGAAGAACGAATTAACGCGAGCCAAGGCGAACCGAAAAAGAAACGCTAACTTTGGAGGAAGAGAAAGAGAAAGAAGGAGAGTAAGAAATAGAGAGAGAGAGAGAGAGAGAGAGAGAGAGAGAGAGAGAGGAAGAGAAGAAAGAAAAAGAGATAGAACGTCGCGTGGCACGACTTCGCGGAAGTGCCCCTGTTCTTGTCTCTTTGAGATCTCGAGACACGCGGCCTCTCCCTTGCCCTCTCTCTTGCCCTCTCGCTAAGTGACTCTTTCTTTCCTTTCGCTTACTCTTGCCTTTTCTGTTGCCATCCTCAACGTCTTAGCTTCTCACCAACTTGGCTCGTAGTTCGGTCGATATTGTACGAACGTAGACACGATTTGGTTTGGCCAACTTGTTCGACTAGAACTTTTTCTAGCTGTCGGTTTAGGTTGAAAACTTGTTCTTTTGGCGATTACCCGATTAGCCCTTTAAAGAATATCTTAAAGATAAAATCGACGGATCTTACTCGTACAAATCTAATTCTTTGATTCGTTCGTTCGTTTCTTTCTTTCTTTCTTTCTTTCTTTTCTTCGTCTTCATCTCTTTCTCTTCTTTTCGTTGTCGAGAAACAATGTCAACCTCTTTGGAGGAGATTGTTTTGCAAATGAACAAATCATTCGGCACTACGACACGATATACATGAAATTTATTTTATCGATACTTTTAGACTTCGGCATCGCGTGAATAACTTCTATAGTTCTAGTGATATTGATTGTGAATATATATATATATATATATATATATATATATATATATATATATATATAAGGAAAAAAAAAAAAGAAAAAATTGCCACAGTTTAGGATAAAGTGGATAAGGTCGACGACGGTAAAGAATTTTAGAAAATTTTTATCTCGCGTATAAAATGAGGTGTCCGCTTTTTGACGAGAACACCCGTTGTTCATACGAAAACTGCGGCCTCGCTCGGATCCTTTCGCGCTTCCCTCGAAATAAGATACCTACTTCGTGAAAGTAATTTCCCCGAGAAAAGTAAGTTTTCACCGGGGGTAATAGCTTCTACGCGCCCTTGCCGATGTTGCTGATGCTACTACTATACTACTACTGCCGTGTCTCCTCTTTCCCTCTTGCATCTCGAGGCAATAGGAGTAAAACATTCACTGAAAGAGAGAGATAGATGGATAGAGAGAGAGAGAGAGAGAGAGAGAGAGGAGAGAGAGAGAAAGAGAGAGACTTCGAATCCCAACTAAAACGCGAATACTATCGAAGAAACGGACTTTACCTTTGAACGCTTAAATTGAGATGACTTTCTTCCTCGACGCCTCTATTCTTTATCGTTTTTCTTTGTCGTTAATGTAAGGAAAAGAACTAACAGTCTTGCAAATATTTGTTAAAACATTTACACAAATTCGAGGAAATTTTCGAGAGAGAGAGAGAGAGAGAGAGAGAGAGAGCGAGGAAAAAAAGAGAAAACAAAAAAGAAAAAAGGAAAGAAAATGATTATTGATCATACACGTTGAAACGTTTCGTCGTTTATTTTTTATCTCTCTCCTTACTTTCGTTCGTTCGTTTTTTCTTCTTTTCTCTTTTTTTTTCCCCTCTCTTTTTTGCTCGTTAAGTCGCATTAAATCATTAAATTAATTGAACGGAACTGGTCGGGCGAGAGGAGTTGTGATATTTTCAAAATTGAAATGAATTAGTATAACGTCAAAAATTTCATAAATCTTAAATGACGAAGATGCGATGTAACATCACACGGCCAGCAACCTGATTATGAGCGACCATCGATGACCGATTACCGCTCGGCCACGAACAATCATTAATTACTGCCTGACCATGCCCGATAATGCCGGATTGTATGCTAAATCTGACACCGTGCACCAGCAGAATGTTCGTTCTCCTACCCTCGAGCCACCCTTTCTCTCTCTCTCTCTCTCTCTCTCTCTCTCTATCCCCTCCTATCTCCTTCCTGGTTAGCCGTAATCCATAGTAGCACCCTCGTTCTCGGCATCATCCGGATCTGTAAAGCGACATAGCTTCGACCGATAGAGAGATATATGATCCAAATAGTTTCGAAACCAAACCGTACAAACGAAATACGTAAATGTTCTAATGATAATCCGCTTTCGTTATGGTAATAAAGAAAATAAAATAACCCAAGTAGCAAAGTATTCGTAGCAACGAGATACGACGAGCCAAGGATATTTAATACTTATGTATGTATGTATGCATTTATGTATCGTACGTAAGTGTGTATGTATAAGAGATGAAAACATCCTTTCGAATATCACGCGGGAGATTTCGTTCTTAAAGATTTTTCTTCGAGAAAAATTAAACAGCCCGCGGCGTTGCTTCTTTTCGCGTTGATTTCCAACTACCATATGGTCCATTCTCCAAACTATTCTCAAGGGGCTTCTGGATAGGATCGATTGACCGTGATCTGGAACTATTCACTTAAACAACTCTCTCTCTCTCTCTCTCTCTCTCTCTATCTCTCTCCGCTGGGTATACTAAACGCTTTGAGTAAGTTTTACCATGGGTAATAAATTAACGAAGGAAATGCTCGAAATCCTTAACAAAGACAAAGAAGTAGAAAGTTTT